>JAZGTH010000051.1:627500-655000 GCA_036877525.1 Chromobotia macracanthus
TGTGACACGTCACGAGTGTTTCTCTGGCGTTTTTTGCGGAAGTAAATGTTTCTTTAAAACTTTCATTTACCTGCAAAATTCAGAAACGCTTCATTTTCAGCTCGACACAAACGAGGAAAATGAAAAGAAACAACACTGATGTTGCTTTAATAACTGAATTAATAACTGAATGTTGCTTTAATAACTGAATTAATAACTGAATGTTGCTTTAATAACTGAATTAATAACTGAATGTTGTTTTAATAACTGAATTAACAACTGAAGTTTTTTTTTTTTTTAATGACTGAATTAATAACTGAATGTTGCTTTAATAACTGAATTAATAACTGAATGTTGCTTTAATGACTGAATTAATAACTGAATGTTGCTTTAATGACTGAATTAATAACTGAATGTTGTTTTAATGACTGAATTAATAACTGAATGTTGCTTTAATAACTGAATTAATAACTGAATGTTGCTTTAATAACTGAATTAATAACTGAATGTTGCTTTAATAACTGAATTAATAACTGAATGTTGCTTTAATAACTGAATTAATAACTGAATGTTGCTTTAATGACTGAATTAATAACTGAATGTTGCTTTAATGACTGAATTAATAACTGAATGTTGCTTTAATAACTGAATTAATAACTGAATGTTGCTTTAATGACTGAATTAATAACTGAATGTTGTTTTAATGACTGAATTAATAACTGAATGTTGCTTTAATGACTGAATTAATAACTGAATGTTGCTTTAATGACTGAATTAATAACTGAATGTTGCTTTAATAACTGAATTAATAACTGAATGTTGCTTTAATGACTGAATTAACAACTGAATGTTGCTTTAATGACTGAATTAATAACTGAATGTTGCTTTAATGACTGAATTAATAACTGAATGTTGCTTTAATAACTGAATTAATAACTGAATGTTGCTTTAATAACTGAATTAATAACTGAATGTTGCTTTAATGACTGAATTAATAACTGAATGTTGTTTTAATGACTGAATTAATAACTGAATGTTGCTTTAATGACTGAATTAATAACTGAATGTTGCTTTAATGATGAATAACTGAATGTTGTTAATAACTGAATTAATAACTGAATGTTGTTTTAATGACTGAATTAATAACTGAATGTTGCTTTAATAACTGAATTAATAACTGAATGTTGCTTTAATGACTGAATTAATAACTGAATGTTGCTTTAATGACTGAATTAATAACTGAATGTTGCTTTAATGACTGAATTAATAACTGAATGTTGCTTTAATGACTGAATTAATAACTGAATGTTGCTTTAATAACTGAATTAATAACTGAATGTTGCTTTAATGACTGAATTAATAACTGAATGTTGCTTTAATAACTGAATTAATAACTGAATGTTGCTTTAATGACTGAATTAATAACTGAATGTTGCTTTAATAACTGAATTAATAACTGAATGTTGCTTTAATGACTGAATTAATAACTGAATGTTGCTTTAATGACTGAATTAATAACTGAATGTTGCTTTAATAACTGAATTAATAACTGAATGTTGCTTTAATAACTGAATTAATAACTGAATGTTGCTTTAATAACTGAATTAATAACTGAATGTTGCTTTAATGACTGAATTAATAACTGAATGTTGCTTTAATAACTGAATTAATAACTGAATGTTGTTTTAATAACTGAATTAATAACTGAATGTTGTTTTAATAACTGAATTAATAACTGAATGTTGCTTTAATAACTGAATTAATAACTGAATGTTGTTTTAATGACTGAATTAATAACTGAATGTTGCTTTAATGACTGAATTAATAACTGAATGTTGCTTTAATGACTGAATTAATAACTGAATGTTGTTTTAATGACTGAATTAATAACTGAATGTTGCTTTAATGACTGAATTAATAACTGAATGTTGCTTTAATGACTGAATTAATAACTGAATGTTGCTTTAATGACTGAATTAATAACTGAATGTTGCTTTAATAACTGAATTAATAACTGAATGTTGCTTTAATAACTGAATTAATAACTGATGTTGCTTTAATAACTGAATTAATAACTGAATGTTGCTTTAATAACTGAATTAATAACTGAATGTTGCTTTAATGACTGAATTAATAACTGAATGTTGCTTTAATAACTGAATTAATAACTGAATGTTGCTTTAATGACTGAATTAATAACTGAATGTTGTTTTAATGACTGAATTAATAACTGAATGTTGCTTTAATGACTGAATTAATAACTGAATGTTGCTTTAATAACTGAATTAATAACTGAATGTTGCTTTAATGTGAATTATAATCATCAGGTTTATTGGAGTTGACTGGAAAGCGCTTCTGTTATTATAAACATTAAACACAAAGTTACTTTCAGATGGATGAAGCTGAGCTGCTTCATATGGTGATCAGTTTAAATGAATATAAAGTTTCTATAAAGCTGAAAGCAGACAGTCAGCTGGTTTTCAAGAAAGCTAGAATAAACCATTTCCTGGAGATCCACTGCAGAGTTTAGCTCCAACCTTCTCCATCACACCTGCTGGATGAAGGTCTCCACCTGTCAAAGACCTCCGCTATAATGCTGGTGTTAACATGTTTATCTGCAGCAAGAGCTTGTGACAGTAACAGACCAGCACTGACCATCTAAAACCAGATCAGAACTCTTAAGATCGTCCAAACTGGTTTTCAAAGGTAGTTTTATTATAACTTGATTCGTTTAGACGTTTGTTTTGAATACTACAGTGCTTTAAGATCAAGACTTTAGGAGTCACATTTTGTGTTAAACTTGACAAACGGTTAATAAGAGCACAGAGGATCTAACAGAAATAATGTAATGATATTTCATAAGCAGGACTGACCGCAGTGTATTTTCACTGTCTGACAACATCAAGTGTAGTTGTGAAAACCAGAGAACATGTAACAGCACTGAGACTGAAGATCACTGAGAAAGATAAACCACACGATCTGCTTCATTAGGTCTGATTTCACACTTTACTTACAAAAAAAGTGAAGACATTTCAAAAGCTCTGCAGGCTTTATTTCCGAACCTGAGATCAAACTTCTGAAGCAGGAGTTTTGATTCAGACACGAGGTTCAGGTCAGCTGGAACAGAACTGATCAGAGCTGAAATGCCAGCCAATGTCTGCGGCCCATCACACACCAGTTTCATCTGACGGTGCTACATCAGCAGTCTCCATCAGCAGTCTCTGAGGTCCAAAGACCTAGTTGAGCTGCTTTATAAATTCTGCAAGTCTGTGGACCTCACTGGAGGCCTCTGACCTACATCATAGAAACATTCAGGTTTCTGTCACACAGTGCTTGTAAATCCTGCTTCTGTCTGTAATCTGACTCAATTCAGTTCATGATTTCTGTTAATGATCCCAAGCAGCAGTGCAGCAAAACCATCTCAAACAGAATATATTTCAGAAAGACTGAAGAGGAAATCAACTGTATCTTTATATTTTCATTCGCATATTACAGGTCTCACATATTTTCCTCTCTTTAAACAGTTTAAACAATGCTTTATTCCATTTGGTTTCATATACCCATTTCCATGATCCTCTCACAAGAAATCTAGAAATACAGCACAGACAGTTCAATCCTCCCCAAACACAACAGACAAAACAACAACAGCTTCTGATCAGCTGAACTGTAAAACACACTCATCCAGTGTTTCAATGCCAATACAAAACAACAAGAATAAAGCAAAAAGTTATGGTGACATCACTAACACACATCTGAAATGATTTAACTGCAAACAAGAGTGATGTATTTAAAGCAGGGATGAGGAATCTGGAAAGTCAGTGTCCTGCAGAGTTTAGCTCCAACCCTGATTAAACTCACCTGCCTGCAGCCTTCTAGTAATCCTGATCAGCTGCTTCAAGTGTGTTTACTGAGGGTTGGAGCTGAACTTTGAAGGACACTGATCCTCCAGGAACAAGGTTCCCCATCCCCCCATCCCCAGGTTTCACAGCACACAGGTTTCTCTCTCTCTCACTCATTAATTGACTGATTAAGCAGATCAATCACTTACGGATTCAGTTGCTCATTCATTCACTAATTTACTTCAATAATACATTCCTGTATTCGTTCATTCATTCAGTCATCGTGGATGAGTTTCTCTGCTCCGTTCTCCGACTGCTGGAGACCTTCCTCTGCTTCTCTGGTCTCCTCCTCTTCCTCATACGAGAGGTTTTGTCCACTGTAGTTCATCATGGTTCTGGACAGATCCACCTCGATCGGGAACACATCTGCCTCTTTCAGAACAGCATAACAGTCGTCATAGTAACGAGACATCCCGGAGACAAAGCGTTGCAACTGGAAGACGATGTCCTGAACTGGAATGTGAGACAGAGAAGAGACAGATGAAATGGTGTGAGACAGGTGAGACACAGATGTGGTGCCGGTGAGAAACAGATGAGCTCTGCATGTCTTCTGAACAAACCATGTTTCTGGTCTAGAAGCTCAATCTTCTCCAAAACATCTTTGCGCATTTTAGCGAAACGTGTACGAGCTTCCTGTCGACAGCGCAGAATCAAGCGGTACTCATAGTTACCGGTGCTAACACGGTACAGAGGATCGCCCAGTGCCTGAGAGAAAGAGAGAGAGAGAAAGGTGTATTTTAATGACCATGTTCTAAGTTTTAATAAGTAACAGTAATAAAATAATTTGTGTGAGTATGATCATGTTAATTAATCAGGCACTTTGTGTTCTACAAACACTGAAAAGCTAAAGAACATTTTGATGTTTAAAAATATTATTTTGTGCTAAAGGTCTTCTGACCATCTTCAGACATCATCATGACATCACTGAACCAGAGGAAATAATGCCTGTTCGTTCAGTTGTGTGATGATGTGCTGCTGGATGATTTCAGTCTCTGAATCAATTATATCAACTCATTTCATTAAAGGATGTAAAAATCATTCATCATATCAGATCATGTTCAGATGCAATAAATGAAACATGTTGAAACACAATAATCTGAGTGACTGTCATAACAGATGCAGCACTGATCAGCAGATGATTGGTCAGCTCTTGAGTGAACTTACAATGCAGCTGTATTCTTCATCATCCATCTCCTTCACCTTCAGACAGTAGGACTGAAACACACACAGAGTCCGACTCACACACAACATCTCTACAGGTGTGCAGCACAGAACACATGAGTCAGTCACTCCAGATTCTTACCAGATACTCAAACTTGACGTCCAGATACTTGCGGATGGTGAGTTTGGTGTCTGGAATGGCTTTGTGCAGATACGTGTTCAAATCATGCAGCATCTGACAGACACAATTAACTTTCAGCTCAGTAAATGAGTTTTTCACTCCATATGTTTCAGTTGAATGTTTCTTCAGACTGACAGACACAGAGCTCATGTTTCCTCCAACATTTCAGTTCCTTATTTAAAACTGCAATCAATAACTTCTGCCTCTCTACTGCCATCTCTGTTTGAAACAACTATTACAAGGTACTTGTGCAGTTATTTTCTTAACATGGATGACAAGTTGAACACTGAACTGTTCTCTACTTGTTCAGTAACTGATTTGAAAGTTTAAATAAAAAGTGTTCAAAAGCTTTAAATAAGTCCTTCAGTGTGTTGAGTGAATAAGTCATGTGGCTATTGATCAGCACTGATGTGTCTGTGGTGGATGTCTCACAGGTTTGATGGTCTTCAGCAGCTGAATGCCGAACTTCTCCATGTTTCTATGAGCTTCAGCAAACTTCACAAAGGCCTCGCTGGCTGCAGCCTGTGGCTCACGAACCCCAATCACAGAAAACACGTCCCCAAATGCTGAGAGAGCATCAGACATCAGACAGAGACATGATATTGCAGTGTGTGTGTGAGATCTCACCTCTGTGTGTCTGAGAGAGCATCAGACATCTGACAGAGACATGATGCTGCAGTGTGAGATCTCACCTCTGTGTGTCTGAGAGAGCATCAGACATCTGACAGAGACATGATGCTGCAGTGGGTGTGTGAGATCTCACCTCTGTGTGTCTGAGAGAGCATCTGACAGAAATATGATGCTGCAGTGTGTGTGTGAGATCTCACCTCTGTGTGTCTGAGAGAGCATCAGACATCTGACAGAGACATGATGCTGCAGTGTGTGTGTGAGATCTCACTTCTGTGTGTCTGAGAGAGCATCTGACAGAGACATGATGCTGCAGTGGGTGTGTGAGATCTCACCTCTGTGTGTCTGAGAGAGCATCTGACAGAAATATGATGCTGCAGTGGGTGTGTGAGATCTCACTTCTGTGTGTCTGAGAGAGCATCAGACATCTGACAGAGACATGATGCTGCAGTGGGTGTGTGAGATCTCACCTCTGTGTGTCTGAGAGAGCATCAGACATCTGACAGAGACATGATGCTGCAGTGTGTGTGTGAGATCTCACCTCTGTGTGTCTGAGAGAGCATCTGACAGAGACATGATGCTGCAGTGCGAGTGTGAGATCTCACCTCTGTGTGTCTGAGAGAGCATCAGACATCTGACAGAGACATGATGCTGCAGTGGGTGTGTGAGATCTCACCTCTGTGTGTCTGAGAGAGCATCTGACAGAGACATGATGCTGCAGTGTGAGTGTGAGATCTCACCTCTGTGTGTCTGAGAGAGCATCAGACATCTGACAGAGACATGATGCTGCAGTGTGTGTGTGAGATCTCACCTCTGTGTGTCTGAGAGAGCATCAGACATCTGACAGAGACATGATGCTGCAGTGTGTGTGTGAGATCTCACCTCTGTGTGTCTGAGAGAGCATCAGACATCTGACAGAGACATGATGCTGCAGTGGGTGTGTGAGATCTCACCTCTGTGTGTCTGAGAGAGCATCAGACATCTGACAGAGACATGATGCTGCAGTGTGTGTGTGAGATCTCACCTCTGTGTGTCTGAGAGAGCATCAGACATCTGACAGAGACATGATGCTGCAGTGTGTGTGTGAGATCTCACCTCTGTGCGTCTGAGAGAGCATCAGACATCTGACAGAGACATGATGCTGCAGTGGGTGTGTGAGATCTCACCTCTGTGTGTCTGAGAGAGCATCAGACATCTGACAGAGACATGATGCTGCAGTGTGTGTGTGAGATCTCACCTCTGTGTGTCTGAGAGAGCATCTGACAGAAATATGATGCTGCAGTGTGTGTGTGAGATCTCACCTCTGTGTGTCTGAGAGAGCATCAGACATCTGACAGAGACATGATGCTGCAGTGTGTGTGTGAGATTTCACCTCTGTGTGTCTGAGAGAGCATCAGACATCTGACAGAGACATGATGCTGCAGTGTGTGTGTGAGATCTCACCTCTGTGTGTCTGAGAGAGCATCAGACATCTGACAGAGACATGATGCTGCAGTGGGTGTGTGAGATCTCACCTCTGTGTGTCTGAGAGAGCATCAGACATCTGACAGAGACATGATGCTGCAGTGTGTGTGTGAGATCTCACCTCTGTGTGTCTGAGAGAGCATCAGACATCTGACAGAGACATGATGCTGCAGTGTGTGTGTGAGATCTCACCTCTGTGTGTCTGAGAGAGCATCAGACATCTGACAGAGACATGATGCTGCAGTGGGTGTGTGAGATCTCACCTCTGTGTGTCTGAGAGAGCATCAGACATCTGACAGAGACATGATGCTGCAGTGGGTGTGTGAGATCTCACTTCTGTGTGTCTGAGAGAGCATCTGACAGAAATATGATGCTGCATGTGTGTGTGAGATCTCACCTCTGTGTGTCTGAGAGAGCATCAGACATCTGACAGAGACATGATGCTGCAGTGGGTGTGTGAGATCTCACTTCTGTGTGTCTGAGAGAGCATCTGACAGAAATATGATGCTGCAGTGTGTGTGTGAGATCTCACCTCTGTGTGTCTGAGAGAGCATCAGACATCTGACAGAGACATGATGTTGCAGTGTGAGATTTCACCTCTGTGCGTCTGAGAGAGCATCAGACAGAGACATGATGCTGCAGTGGGTGTGTGAGATCTGACCTCTGTGTGTCTGAGAGAGCATCAGACATCTGACAGAGACATGATGCTGCAGTGTGTGTGTGAGATCTCACCTCTGTGTGTCTGAGAGAGCATCTGACAGAAATATGATGCTGCAGTGTGTGTGTGAGATCTCACCTCTGTGTGTCTGAGAGAGCATCAGACATCTGACAGAGACATGATGCTGCAGTGTGAGTGTGAGATTTCACCTCTGTGCGTCTGAGAGAGCATCAGACAGAGACATGATGCTGCAGTGGGTGTGTGAGATCTGACCTCTGTGTGTCTGAGAGAGCATCTGACAGAAATATGATGCTGCAGTGTGTGTGTGAGATCTCACCTCTGTGTGTCTGAGAGAGCATCAGACATCTGACAGAGACATGATGCTGCAGTGTGTGTGTGAGATTTTACCTCTGTGCGTCTGAGAGAGCATCAGACATCTGACAGAGACATGATGCTGCAGTGGGTGTGTGAGATCTGACCTCTGTGTGTCTGAGAGAGCATCAGACATCTGACAGAGACATGATGCTGCAGTGGGTGTGTGAGATCTGACCTCTGTGTGTCTGAGAGAGCATCAGACATCTGACAGAGACATGATGCTGCAGTGGGTGTGTGAGATCTGACCTCTGTGTGTCTGAGAGAGCATCAGACATCCGACAAAGACATGATGCTGCAGTGTGTGTGTGAGATCTCACCTCTGTGCGTGTGAGAGAGCATCAGACATCTGACAGAGACATGATGCTGCAGTGTGTGTGTGAGATCTCACCTCTGTGTGTCTGAGAGAGCATCAGACATCTGACAGAGACATGATGCTGCAGTGTGTGTGTGAGATTTCACCTCTGTGTGTCTGAGAGAGCATCAGACATCTGACAGAGACATGATGCTGCAGTGGGTGTGTGAGATCTCACCTCTGTGTGTCTGAGAGAGCATCTGACAGAAATATGATGCTGCAGTGTGTGTGTGAGATCTCACCTCTGTGTGTCTGAGAGAGCATCAGACATCTGACAGAGACATGATGCTGCAGTGTGTGTGTGAGATCTCACCTCTGTGCGTGTGAGAGAGCATCAGACATCTGACAGAGACATGATGCTGCAGTGTGTGTGTGAGATCTCACCTCTGTGTGTCTGAGAGAGCATCAGACATCTGACAGAGACATGATGCTGCAGTGTGTGTGTGAGATCTCACCTCTGTGTGTCTGAGAGAGCATCTGACAGAGACATGATGCTGCAGTGTGTGTGTGAGATTTCACCTCTGTGTGTCTGAGAGAGCATCAGACATCTGACAGAGACATGATGCTGCAGTGTGTGTGTGAGATTTCACCTCTGTGCGTCTGAGAGAGCATCAGACATCTGACAGAGACATGATGCTGCAGTGGGTGTGTGAGATCTCACCTCTGTGTGTCTGAGAGAGCATCAGACATCTGACAGAGACATGATGCTGCAGTGTGTGTGTGAGATCTCACCTCTGTGTGTCTGAGAGAGCATCAGACATCTGACAGAGACATGATGCTGCAGTGTGTGTGTGAGATCTCACCTCTGTGTGTCTGAGAGAGCATCTGACATCTGACAGAGACATGATGCTGCAGTGTGTGTGTGAGATCTCACCTCTGTGTGTCTGAGAGAGGTCAAAGAAAGCTCTGAGCAGCCTCTTAGTGTGTTCCATTAGACCTGTAACACACACACACACACACACACACACACACACACACACACACACACACACACTTCAGTTTTACCACGAATCACTTCTCACTGGTTATATGCAAGAGGCTTCAGATCAGGATATAAATCAAAAACCTTTATAAAGTTCAGCAGTTTTCTCCAGTTCTTCCAGCCGCTTCACCAGACCATCTGCGCACATGGACACACACACACTTTGGTTTCATATATTTGTTTAATATGACACACAGATTCTCTTTAAACAAATAATTACATGTATTAAACACAAACACTGTTCGTTGTGTGTGTGTGTGTGTTCTGACCGTTACACAGAATGGCTCTACTGAGTCCCAGAGCATCTGCTGTTCCTGAGCTCATGTTCTCCACCAGACGATGCTTCACCTTCTTTAGAACTGAGAGTGAAACACACACACACAATGTTCCTCAGCAGTGAAACACAGACACACTCTTTCATGTAAACACTTCTCAGGTTGTTGTTAAAGTAAACTACAATAAAGAACAGAGTGTCACACCGATATCCAGAGATTTGCCCTGCTTTGGGTCAGCTTGGAGTTTGTTGTACTGGATCACAACTTCACCCTGCAGAAAACAAACAGACACAAAACACACACTGGAGAAAGCAGCACAACACAATCATGTGTTGTCATGATTTGATGACATTGCAGTTTAACTGTCAGTTTATCTAGCTGGATCGAATGTGACATGTCTGAACTGGTAACAGAGGCCAGAAACTTCTGCAGATCTTAACAGCAGATCCAGAATAAGTGGACTAAGAAAGTTTCACACATAAGACTGTTTATAGGATAATTGATTTATTATTACTTTCCTACTTTTGCATGCAGATCAACTCAGAATCTGCTTTAACATTATCATGTGTGTATGAGGGTTTATCAGAAGTGTTTGTGAGGGAACCTTCAGATGCTGTGAGCAGATGTTGTACCTGGACTGCCTGGATCATCTTGGCCACCTCCACTTTAGTTTTCCCTTTCACTGGTTTTCCATTTACCCCGGTAATCTCATCACCCGCAGCCAGAGTCCCGTCCAGAGCAGCTGGAGTGTTATCAAACACCTGACACACACCAACACACACACAGAGACAGAGAAACACAAACACACACACACAGAGACAGAGAAGCACACACACACACACACACACACAGAGAGACAGAAAACACACACACACACACAGAGACAGAGAAACACACACACACACACAGAGACAGAGAAACACACACACACACACACAGAGACAGAGAAACACACACACACACACACAGAGACAGAGAAACACAAACACACACACACAGAGACAGAGAAACACAAACACACACACACAGAGACAGAGAAACACACACACACACACACAGAGGCAGAGAAGCACACACACACAGACAGATAAACACACACACACACGCGCAGGTTAGAGAATGGACACTGATGAAGAGATGACTCTGAACATCACAGTAAGAGCTCATGTTCAGATCACAAGTGCAGCAGTGAAGAGCTCTTGGGTTGTGTGTGATGTCACATTGATTGACAGATGTCACCTGTACGATGTAGAGACAGGGGCAGAACTGAGCCCCGCCCCCAATGCTGATCCCAATCAGGTTCTGTGGGTCTTTGTTCAGGGTCACTGTTCCTGGAAGTGTGGGAATCCCACTGGAACAGACAGACGACACAGTGAAGACGCATACGAGTCATCTGCACAGCATCACTACAGAGACACAGTTATTCTGCCCTCGCTACTGATGCTTATTGATGGATGTACTCACAGTTTGTCCTCCTCCAGCTCATAGTCCATATCTGTGAACATCATCCACACTGCTGGTGTCTGACGTCAATCATCTAGATGTTGAGAGACAAACACAGTGTTGAGTTACACCTCAGTGTTCAGCTGCCGCGGATGCTGTCAGCTGTTATTCATCCAATAATCCCGCTGTTTCTCTCGCCACAGTAAAATATATTTCTGATCAAATTATGTTCTGTTTATTCATGAATTCATCTGAATAAAAACTGCAGCTGCTTCATCCCAGCAAGCTCCCGAGTGACGTCATTTCCGTATACATAACCGGATGTTGGTTTACGAGCGCGCACGTGCTTCCCTCTAGTGGACTGATTCTGTCGTTCATTAAAAGAGGATTTATTATTTCTTATTATTTCTTATTATTTCTTATTATTTCTTATTATTTCTTATATTTCATTACACACACGTAAGACGCTGTTGTAACCATTTCAATCATTACATTCAATGTTTGCCATTATTACAGAGTAACATGACTGACGCTAAATTAATGAATTGCCAGTGAATTATCTTTTGTAACATGTAATTATATGGAAAATAACAGATATAAACACTAGATGAAAGAAAAGGTGGGTGCCGCAGTTGTGTACGCTGTGATCAGTGTCTCTGAGGCCGCTGCTAGGCACTTGCTGGTGTTTTCTGGATTATTGTTTTTGCACAATAACTGACCTCAGGTTTTTACAGCCATCAGAATAATTATTCCAGGAAACTGTGTAATAAAACGCTATCTGTTCCTCAAATGTGTTAAATATTAACAATATATATCAAATAGGTATTAGATATCGTATCTAAAACATCTTATCACAAACAACTCCACATCAGTTCTGGTCTTCCAGTCACATTGTGTTTACACAAGTGTTCTGGGAATCTTATTTCCTGCTGCAGGTGAAGGTGAAGCCCGGCCTCTCCAGCTGTATATTTAAGCAGCTGTCAGGTCAAACAGAAACCACCAGATGACAACACTGCAACAGTCGCTCCAGCAAGTGTCAACAGTTACATTTAAAGCAAGCTTTGTTATATTTAGTTTCTTTCTTATATTTAATCTCAGTTCTGATGTTAATGTGATCCACTTGTCAGATGTTATCAGTCTGAAGATGGCAACAACTCTGCATCTAATCGGTGGTAATGGAGGTGGTCCATTTTCTTTAACTGGCCAGAATAATGGTGCCAGTCTCCAGAGGATCTGGGTTTGGGTGGGAGGATCACAGGTGAAGGCGGTCAGGGCCTGGCTTTCAGATGGGAGAGAACAAACCTTTGGAAGACCAGCTGGATCTTATGAAGAGTATGTGTTTCAGCCCGGTGAACTCATCACCTCAATGTCCCTGTGGGGAAACGGAGTGGGAACACGTCTTGGAGCCATCAAATTCAAGACCAATCGTTCTGGAAATTTTTCTGTGAAAATGACAAGCTGGGGATTGAAAACAGAATATCCTATCGATGTGGGCTCTGGATTTTGTCTGGGCATTGAGGGAAGATGTGGACACGACATTGACTGCATGGGTTTTATTTTTCTCAATAAAGTTCAGTCAGTAGTTCTGACCAATGTCAACTATCCCACCCTTCACCAGATAAAACCACAGGTCGCCCTGGAAGAAATCAAATCCAGTACTTACAACAACAAAACCTCTGTCAGTCAGGAACAAACGATTGAAAGCTCAAAGAAAGTAACCCAGTCATCCTCATGGTCCACCAGAGAAAGTATTACAACAACATTCTCTATGGAAGTGAAGGCCGGAATTCCGGGGATTGCAGAAGTTTCCACAGGATTCAGTTTCACCGTTGGAACAGAAAACACTTACAGTAAGGAATGGACAGATGAAAGAACACAAACTGAATCTTTCAAAATACAAATTCCACCAAGGAAGAAGGTGGAAGTGGAGATCACCATTGGCAGATGTAGCTTTGATCTTCCGTACGCTGGCACAGTGAGGGTGACGTGTGATAATGCTGCTGTGTTAACATATCAGACCAGGGGCCAATACAAAGGCGTCAGTTACACTGAAATAAAAGTAAACACCAAAGAATTTGATCTTTGATATTGAAAGTAAATGAAACTGATTTCTTTATTTGATTTGATGAATGAGTCTTTATGCATTTAACTGTTGTGTCAAAATCAAGTTCAAAATTAAAATGCTAAAAGACTGTTGGCTGTAATGCTCTGGATAAAATTGATTGCTAAAAGAACACATGAAGAATCAACTGTATAATCACCATCAAATGTTCTCCATGAAGTAGCTGTTATTTACTACAGAAAGTGAAATAAAAGTAAATGCTTAGAGGCTGATATTCCTCTTGACTGTAAACTGACTGTGTTCTGTGAAAACATTCACTGCTGTTTTAATTGCAGCACAATAACGTTTGTTTTTAACACAGTTCTGTTTCTTTCATTAATGTTTTAGATCCACTGAGTCTGAGCTCTAATCAAACACAATGAAACAAAACCATATCAGAACCAACTACATAACAGAAATCATTGCATCAGGAAAAAAAGAGACATGGCAAATGTTACATTACTTTACTTTGAGTTCAATATTTTAAAAACAAGTCTTATTTTTTGTGCATTTGTCAAATACACTTATATTTACAAGTTTAGATATTTTTACAGGAAATAATTTTTTTACACAGTGATTTTGGCACTTATTTGACTGAGTAATAGATCCAAACAGAGAAACTTAATCTGAGTGCTTCATGTTTCCACTATAGCTAGATTCAAACACAAGCCACACAGCTGTGCCTAACCCTAACACCTAACAATCAGTGTGACACTTCTGATGTGTCCAGACCACAGAGAACAAGCCGTCAAGACACACGAGTCCTTCAGAATCCAGCTGAATGATTGTAGTTTTATCGTTGATAAGATAAAGTAACTTCCACTAACAATCAGCTCTCTTTCATTTGTAAGAGTGAATCTGAAGTGGTCACACCTCACAAGAAGTTGAATTAGAATGACAGGAAGTGGAATTCACTGAATAAAAACTCAAGAGGCATGGCATTCTGGGAAATGAAGTGTTCTTTTAGATGTGTGCTTAGAAAAGACTTCATTCAGGTCCTTTTATCCTGTCATATCAAAATACATCTTCCTAGATCTTATTTCCAAACTTCAGAACGAATATGAAATTAAAAATAAGCGTGCATTAAAGAAAATTATGGTACTTATGACTGTTGTTATATGTTCATACTTTGATTTCTTCCTCTGCATCAGTGAAGGTGTACAGAGCCCTCCCGTGTCTGAAAGATGGAGGTCTGTGACGCTCCTCTTCTGGTCCCCTCTGCTCCTTTAACAAACAGCTTCCTCCAAAGTGACGCTCCAGCATGTTCGTGGCTTGATGGAACCTGTGGGGTTCAATCCCCACCTCCACTCTGAATGGACACCTGAGTGACACATCTGTCATGGGCTGTTTACCAGAATCATCATCATCCTCATCCTGTGGACAACCATCTGAGCTTGGCTCCTCCTCTTCTTCCATATCCCAGTTCTTGCTGCTCCTAAAGAGGCTATTGGAGCTGTCAATCAAGCCCAAAACCTCTGTCATGAGGGAGGGGCCCAGGTCCACAGTGAAGGAGGTGAGGGAATCAGAGCGTGTCACTGCCATGTCGGTGTTCTCGAGCAGTGATCCCCGTTGGTAGTCTGCACACACAGTTCCACATGGTTCTGGATCAAAGCGGGAGAAACGAGGCAGTGTAACAAAACCAGAATAAAGACCTGCAGGAGATGAGAGGGGAGTGTCAAATACAGGCATATAACTGATCTCTCATCAGTCTTTTCAAAATATAACAGTGATTCCTGAACTGGGTGCAGAAGGGGACCACTGGGGGTACGCAAACATTTAAAATTATTATAAAAAATTATAAAAGTATTAGTATATGAATGTAGTGCTGTCGTCTCTGGGAACACAGAAGGATGTTGACTGGTGCCGTTGTGAATTACTCAGACTAGTTCAGAGGATTTGCTATCAGTAGATTACTGGTAGAGCAGTACAAAGGTAAGGGTTCGAGCCCCAGGAAACACTAGTAAACTGCTTTCCCTGAACAAACAGTAAGACACTTTGAATTGAAGTAATTTAAATGGTACTTTAAAATGTATTATGTATAATATAAACATTAAAATAGTATATTTGTAGGGATTTAAATCATAAAATGATATATATGTAATTTATAATCATAAGTGAGTGTATCTGAACGTGTTTGAAGCGATCGCTTCCTTTTAAAAGCAGATCCTACCACACGAGAGGAGAGAGTCAGCAGGTGAGCTGGCGGAGGTGGGCAGTAGCGCCCTCTGCAGGCCGCCGTTGGGAGCGTCCAGGTTCAGCTGAGGCAGAGAGATGGCGCTTTTAATGATGGGGGAGACGGCAGGTGGAGGAGACGAGAGGTCACGTGACCCTCCTCTCAGCTGGGCTGGAGGATGTTTCCGCACGTGTCGTAGTGTGCGTGACAGAAATTGTGTTGTTTTTGATCTGGAGGGTGAATCTGGGTGACCTGGCCCGCCCTCCTTAGCTGGACCGCCATAGTTGCTTAAAAATGAGGTGTCACCAAAAACATCCCCGCCACGGCCGACGTGCATCGTGTGGCGGAAGTCCCCAAGCGGAGGGCTGATCATGTCCACAGACAGGTCACTCCTGAACTGCCGTTTGCCGTGTGAGGCGGACACCAGCCCTTTAATCGCCGGCAGCTTCCCCAGACTCATCCTGATGAACTTATGTACAATTATCCCTAAAACTGACCAAAAAAATCTACAGTGATGAAATCACTAAAGCCGGTCTAATACTGCATACATGTTATGTGGTACTAATATAATATCAAACATTTATTTATGTAATAGTGCAAGACGGAAGCAAATGCCATGCAAGGTGTTATGGGAAATAACTGTAATCCAATAAAAAAAGTGCAGACAGTCAAGGACATTCTGCAGGAATGCAGGGGTTTCTTCAAACTGATCAGATCTTTATTATTTTAGAGCATCATCATGACACAGAGGTAAAAGATGCCATCACTGCTCTGGTATAAACTCTGTTGGTCAGACACATGGTTAAAGGGGTCATGACATGAGGAATCTAATTTCTCTTGATCCTTTGACATATCAGAGCTGTTGGTATCATTAAAACACCTGCAAGTTTCATCATTTAAAACATCCTCCTTATCAATAACAAAGGCATTTATGTAATCGTTATCTGTAAATAAAAAACGAATGTGAAACGGCTGGATGTGTGACATCACAAGGTAGATTTATTTTTATATGACCTGCCCAACAGCAAGATAACCACACCTGCTTTTACATCATGACATCACTGGCTCCTCCCACAGTCGTTCAGTCACACAGACGCAGAAACAGTCCTCACCTGACAGAACAACATCACAGCAACATACTGTTTGTTTGGGATTCATCCACTACAACATCACACAACAGGCTGAAGAGAAACTCTGGAGGAGCGAGTGGATCTGAAGGTCTTGTTACACTCACGATACGATTGTGACAGCAGTAAGATGTCAAACGCTGTGCAGTTCCTGGCTGTGCTGTTAGCCAATCATACACATACACGTAAAGGGGAATACTCAAATCTGACTTTTTAAATCACAGGACTAATAGCAGGGTGGGAAAAAGCATAAATTACTTAATTTTGAATATTTTGCCAAAGAACTTTAGTAGTATTAGAATTACACTTCAGGGAACAAAATAAAATAAAAAACATGTCATGACCCCTTTAAATGATAATAGCACCAAATCTACTGACCACATAAATGCAGGCGAGTCTTCAGGCGTGTGTCAGTCCGGCTCAGCCGCTGCTCTTCATTTATAAATAACCTGTTAAAGAGGTTTAGCAGGATTAAAACACCTTTTCACGAGCAGACACTCTGAACTCTCCAACAGAAAATAGGCAAGTTTCCTGCACAGCATGTAAGCCATGAGATGCCTTCAAAAAAATGTATGCCTTCCCATTTTTAAAAAAATATCACAAAACTCCTCAGTATCACACAAGTGGTCAAAAACACCTTGATTCACACCAAACGTTCTGTCAGATAAACTGTATCCAACACCATCCAAATGCTTCTTTTGCTCTGTACATGTCACAGATGTCTGAGGTTCACCTGAGCTCAGACACCCCAAAACAATCCACGTATGTGAAAGGGTTTGAGCTGGATTTGTCTGGATTAGTCGGATAAGTCGGACTCACTTTTCTTTTTCTTCACTTCTCTGGAGCTTTTCAATCCAGTTAGTTGTCTGTCACTCTGTTTTACTGGTACATGACAGGCGTCCTGAAATAAACAGGAAAGTTAAGTCATGTTTTCTGTTTTTCTTTATTCTTTATGAGGATACTCGCATTACTTAATCTTATTTAATCTATTTTGTTTAACATTCATGATGATTGATGATGGCATATTCAATGAAATGTTTTGTCAGTCTGTTCAATAGATCTGTAATACTGGAGACATGTCTCAGTAACGCTGGCGTACATGACATTAAACATGACTTTAAGAACACAGTTACCTTCATTAAAACACAAATGAACAGAAACAACACAACACAACAACACCACAACCACAACAACACAACACCACCACAACAACAACACCACAACAACAACACAACACCACCACCACCACAACAACAACACAACACCAACACAACAACAACAACACAACACAATAACACAACAACAACACAACACAACACAATAACAACACCACAACACAACAACACAACCACAACAACAACACAATAACACATCAACAACAACACCAACACAACACCACAACAACAACACAACACAATAACACAACAACAATAACACAACAACAACACAATAACACAACAACACCAACACAACACAACAACACCAACACAACACAACAACACCACAACACCACAACACCACAACACAAGCGCACTCGGATCATGTTCATGTGGCGCATTATACGCGTGTTCTTCATTGTCACTGTCAGACTGATCGTGGGTCAGTGAAAACACGCATTCATTACACCTCACACGCGCGTTATTGTGCTTTTCATTTCTTTCTTACCTGATAAACTCTGAATAACGGCGGAGGGTATTGATCCAGGCGCGCCGCCGACGCGAAGTTTGTGCGCGCGTCTCCGGCTGACGGGCGCGAGCGCGGCGGGAAACAGAACGGGCACGTGCACGTGAGGGGTGACGAGCAGAGCGGTGAGTGACGTACGTCAGTCTTCACACAGACTGAGCGCGTCCACAAATGACGAGTAAGTTTTCTTCTGAAGAAACGAGAGCGCCACTCATTCATTTAGAGCAATATTCTCTACACAAAGCCTTATGTTTCACTTACTGTTAAAACAGAAGAAGAAATGTCTGTCTGTCTGACTGTGTTTCTGTCTGTCTGACTGACTGTGTTTCTGTCTGTCTGTCTGTCTGACTGACTGTGTTTCTGTCTGTCTGACTGACTGTGTTTCTGTCTGTCTGTCTGTCTGTCTGACTGTGTTTCTGTCTGTCTGACTGTGTTTCTGTCTGTCTGTCTGTCTGACTGACTGTGTTTCTGTCTGTCTGTCTGTCTGTCTGTCTGACTGTGTTTCTGTCTGTCTGTCTGTCTGACTGACTGTGTTTCTGTCTGTCTGTCTGTCTGACTGTGTTTCTGTCTGTCTGTCTGTCTGACTGTGTTTCTGTCTGTCTGTCTGTCTGACTGACTGTGTTTCTGTCTGTCTGTCTGTCTGACTGACTGTGTTTCTGTCTGTCTGTCTGACTGTGTTTCTGTCTGTCTGACTGTCTGTCTGACTGACTGTGTTTCTGTCTGTCTGTCTGTCTGTCTGACTGTGTTTCTGTCTGTCTGTCTGACTGTGTTTCTGTCTGTCTGTCTGTCTGTCTTTTTCTCTGTCTGTCTGTCTGACTGTGTTCTCTGTCTGTCTGTCTGTCTGACTGACTGTGTTTCTGTCTGTCTGTCTTTGTCTGTCGTCAGTCTGTGTTTCTGTCTGTCTGTCTGTCTGTCTGTCTGTGTTTCTGTCTGTCTGTACTGTGTTTCTGTCGTCGTCTGTCTTCTGTCTGTGTTTCTGTCTGTCTGTCTGTCTGTGTGTTTCTGTCGTCTGTCTGTCTGCTGACTGTGTTTTGTCGTCGTCTGTCTGTCTGCTGTGTTTCTGTCGTGCTCTGATGTTTCTCTGTCTGACTGACTGTGTTTCTGTCTGTCTGTCTGTCTGTCTGACTGTGTTTCTGTCTGTCTGTCTGTCTGACTGACTGTGTTTCTGTCTGTCTGTCTGTCTGCTGTGTTTCTGTCTGTCTGTGTAGCTGTATTTCTCTCTGTTTGTCGTCAGTCAGTTGTATATCTCTCTGTATTTTCGTCAGTCAGTCTGTATATCTTCTGTATTTGTCGTCAGTCGTGCTGTATATCTTCTTATTTGTGTGTCAGTCTGTATATCTTCTGTATTTGTTTGTCAGTCAGTCTGTATATCTCTCTGTATTTTTGTCAGTATCAGTCTGTATATCTCTCTGTATTTGTCAGTCAGTCAGTCTGTATATCTCTCTGTATTTGTCAGTCAGTCAGTCTGTATATCTCTCTGTATTTGTCAGTCAGTCAGTCTGTATATCTCTCTGTATTTGTCAGTCAGTCAGTCTGTATATCTCTCTGTATTTGTTTGTCAGTCAGTCTGTATATCTCTCTGTATTTGTCAGTCAGTCAGTCAGTATATCTCTCTGTATTTGTCAGTCAGTCAGTCAGTATATCTCTCTGTATTTGTCAGTCAGTCAGTCTGTATATCTCTCTGTATTTGTCAGTCAGTCTGTATATCTCTCTGTATTTGTCAGTCAGTCAGTCTGTATATCTCTCTGTATTTGTCAGTCAGTCAGTCTGTATATCTCTCTGTATTTGTTTGTCAGTCAGTCTGTATATCTCTCTGTATTTGTTTGTCAGTCAGTCAGTCTGTATATCTCTCTGTATTTGTTTGTCAGTCAGTCTGTATATCTCTCTGTATTTGTTTGTCAGTCAGTATATCTCTCTGTATTTGTCAGTCAGTCAGTCAGTCAGTATATCTCTCTGTATTTGTCAGTCAGTCAGTCAGTATATCTCTCTGTATTTGTCAGTCAGTCAGTCAGTATATCTCTCTGTATTTGTTTGTCAGTCAGTCAGTATATCTCTCTGTATTTGTCAGTCAGTCAGTCTGTATATCTCTCTGTATTTGTCACTCAGTCAGTCTGTATATCTCTCTGTATTTGTCAGTCAGTCAGTCTGTATATCTCTCTGTATTTGTCAGTCAGTCAGTCTGTATATCTCTCTGTATTTGTTTGTCAGTTAGTCTGTATATCTCTCTGTATTTGTTTGTCAGTCAGTCTGACTGTCTGGGATTTGGAAGTAGTGTCAGATGTGGGATGTAGCTCTTCACTAATGTATCAGACAGACAACACATCACATCCCAGCTGCACCAGTACAGGTTAGAGATAGAGAAGAGTTTCAAAGAAGAGTTTCGCTCTTTCTCTCTCTCTCTCTCTCTCTCTCTCTCTCTCTCTCTCTCTCTCTCTCTCTCTCATATTTCAGTGTTTAGAGCTTTGCTCTTCTTTCTCACATTATCTCATCTTCTCTGTCTTTTTTTTCTCCTCCAAACACACCCTGGAGCTTGAGTCAAACATTCTCAGAGCCCACACTAGGCTCCTGCAGCACATTTAATAGAGTTTATGAAACCTCAAACTCTTCAGATGTACTGAAGTATGAGGACTGTCACCTGATCCACCGCCTGATGTCTGTAGAACATCAGTGATGCTCCTGTCAAAGTGAATCTGCATTCATCTGAGGTCACACACCTCAGATGAAGAACCCAGCATGCAGGTCCTCCCTCAGCTGTTGGATTAGATGTGTGTGTGTGTGTATATACAGTATGTGCTTTACCTTTCCAGGCATGTCTGACAGTCCGCAGTGGTTTCAGGTCTACTCCATCCATCCAACCATGATCCAGTAATGTTGATACTGGGACGACACAGACACTCTGAACATGTTGATGTGGGCATCTTATCTGATTGTTTCTGTCTATAGCGTCTTTATTTGTGGCAGTACATCTTCCCTTAAAAGTGCTTGACTTTTCAGATCATCAATCAAGCCCTGAGGAACATCTGCAGATGCGTCTAGAAACGACTTCCTTGGTTCAACTGCAGATGGTGTCAAGACAACCAGAGAGTTCAGACAAGCAGCTCAAGGGTGAGGAAGGAATGGAGCTTTTGTTTTTGGGAAATCAATTACTGTGGAAAGCTCACAGTTGGAGTGGATTTCAATGCAAAAGAGCTTTAAGAGAATTCCGTGACTTGTTGTTTCCTTGGTTCATTAAGAGAAGCCACAGTAAACACTCACTGTGCAGTCTGTCCGGAGCTGAACTTGCCCACCACAGATGCCTGAAAGATAATCATCTTATTATTATGGGACTTTTCATTTCTCATGGTTTGTGTGTCTGACTCAGCACTGAGTGTGTTTCATGTGTTAATGACTGAATAATTTGTGGCTGCAAGATTCATATTATTAGATATTAGATAAGACTCTTCAGAGATTTATCATTCCTCTTCTGGCATGATCACTAGATTTACCAAGATACCAGATTTTGCAATCAAAAAAGTCAGAGATTTCAATGTGATCTCAGACATTTCTCATCAAACTTCCCCGATACTAAATGATTTAAGGTAAGCTGTCCCATTCATTTCAGATGAGATAATTTGTGGACATGACCAGTGAAATCTCTGCTCTCTCTCTCTTTGAAGACAGTCATAAAGCAGCATTCTTCTACAGGACAAAGCTCTGATTATGTGTGTTGGATCAGTCAGACAGAAGCGTCAGATGGAGATCCTGACTGCCCTCTGTCACATTCCTCAGCAGGATCTGTTGTTCTCTTGAACGCTCTCAGTTTCATTCGGTCTCTGGTCAGTGTGGTGCTGGCAGTACAGAGAGACCATTGAACTCAAAAGAAACAGACAGATGGAAAACTTGACCACTGCTGCTGTCAGAGCTGTAATTCAGTGTGTCTCCTTCACGTCAATATATCAAACTGTGCAGATCAACAAAACCACAACAACATAACACACGACACCTCACAACAACATAACACACGACACCTCACAACAACATAACACACAGAACACCTCCCAACACAACAACATAACACACACAACACAACAACATAACACACACAACAACACACACACACACAACAAACAACAACATCTCACAACAACATAACACACACAACACTCACAACAACATAACACACGACACCTCACAACAACAACAACAACACAACACCTCACAACAACAACAACAACATACCACAACACAACAACATAACACACACAACACAACAACATAACACACGACATCTCACAACAACATAACACACACAACACCTCCCAACACAACAACATAACACACACAACACAACAACATAACACACGACACCTCACAACAACATAACACACACAACACCTCCCAACACAACAACATAACACACACAACACAACAACATAACACACGACACCTCACAACAACATAACACACGACATCTCACAACAACATAACACACACAACACCTCCCAACACAACAACATAACACACACAACACAACAACATAACACACAACACCTCACAACAACATAAACACACGACATCTCACAACAACATAACACACACAACACCTCCCAACACAACAACATAACACACACAACACAACAACATAACACACGACATCTCACAACAACATAACACACACAACACCTCCCAACACAACAACATAACACACACAACACAACAACATAACACACGACACCTCACAACAACATAACACACGACACCTCACAACAACATAACACACGACATCTCACAACAACATAACACACACACACAACAACATAACACAACACAACAACATAACACACACAACAACATAACACCGACACCTCACAACAACATAACACACACAACACCTCCCAACACAACAACATAACACACACAACACAACAACATAACACAACATAACAACATAACACACAACACCTCACAACAACACCTCACAACAACATACACACACAACACCTCCCAACACAACAACAAACAACACACAAATAACACCACAACAACATAACACACAACACCTCACAACACAACAACATAACACACACAACACCTACAACAACATAACACATGACATCTCACAACAACATAACACACACAACACCTCCCAACACAACAACATAACACACAACACAACAACATAACACACAACATAACAAAAACACCTCACAACAACATAACACACGACATCTCACAACAACATAACACACACAACACCCCAACACAACAACATAACACACACACAACAACATAACACACAACACCTCACAACAACATAACACACACAACACCTCACAACAACATAACACACACAACACCTCCCAACACAACAACATAACACACAACACACAACACAACAACATAACACAACACCTCACAACAACATAACACACACAACACCTCCAACACAACAACATAACACACACAACACAACACACACACACCTCACACAACACAACAACATAACACACAACACCTCACAACAACATAACACACACAACACACAACAACATAACAACAGACACCTCACAACACAACAACATAACACACACAACACCTCCAACACAACAACATAACACACAGACACCTCACAACAACATAACACACACAACACCTCACAACACACAACAACATAACACACACAACAACATAACACACGACATCTCACAACAACATAACACACACACTCACAACAACATAACACAACACAACAACATAACACACAACAACATCCACACTCACAACAACATAACACACACAACACCTCAACACAACAACATAACACACACAACACCTCACAACAACATAACACATGACATCTCACAACAACATAACACACACAACACCTCCCAACACAACAACATAATACACGAGACCTCACAACATAACACACACAACACCTCACAACAACATAACACACGACATCTCACAACAACATAACACACACAACACAACAACATAACACAACAACACAACAACATAACACACAACACACAACACAACAACATAACACAACACCTCACAACAACATAACACACACAACACCTCACAACACAACAACATAAACATCACAACACAACAACAACACCTCACAACAACATAACACACAACACAACAACATAACAACACAACACACACAACACAACAACATAACACACACGACACCTCACAACAACATAACACACGACATCTCACAACAACATAACACACACAACACCTCACAACAACATAACACACACAACACCTCACAACAACATAACACACGACATCTCACAACAACATAACACACACAACACAACAACATAACACACGACACCTCACAACACAACAACATACACACACGACACCTCACAACAACATAACACACACAACACCTCACAACAACATAACACACACAACACAACATCTCACAACACAACAACATAACACACGACACCTCACAACAACATAACACACAACACCTCACAACAACATAATACACGAGACCTCACAACACAACAACATAACACACACAACACCTCACAACAACATAACACACGACATCTCACAACAACATAACACACACAACATAACACACGACACCTCACAACACAACAACATAACACACACAACACCTCACAACAACATAACACATGACATCTCACAACAACATAACACACACAACACCTCCCAACACAACAACATAATACACGAGACCTCACAACACAACAACATAACACACACAACACCTCACAACAACATAACACACGACATCTCACAACAACATAACACACACAACACAACAACATAACACACGACACCTCACAACACAACAACATAACACACACAACACCTCACAACAACATAACACACACAACACCTCACAACAACATAACACACACAACACCTCACAACAACATAACACACGACATCTCACAACAACATAACACACACAACACCTCCCAACACAACAACATAACACACACAACACAACAACATAAACACACGACACAACAACATAAACACACAACACCTCACAACAACATAACACAACACACAACACACACACAACAACACACAACACAACCACAACACAACAACATAACACAACGACATCTCACAACAACATAACACACACAACACCTCCCAACACAACAACAACACTCACAACACAACAACACACACAACACCTCAAACACAACAACATAACACACACAACACAACAAACAACAACCTCACAACAACATAACACACGACATCTCACAACAACATAACACACACCACAACAACAACACACACGACACTCACAACAACATAACACACACAACACAACAACATAACACACGACACCTCACAACAACATAACACACACAACACCTCACAACAACATAACACACGACATCTCACAACAACATAACACACACAACACCTCACAACAACATAACACACGACACCTCACAACACAACAACATAACACACACAACACCTCACAACAACATAACACACGACATCTCACAACAACATAACACACACAACATAACACACGACACCTCACAACACAACAACATAACACACACAACACCTCACAACAACATAACACATGACATCTCACAACAACATAACACACACAACACCTCCCAACACAACAACATAACACACACAACAACACAACAACATAACACACACAACACCTCACAACAACATAACACACACAACACCTCCCAACACAACAACATAACACACACGACCCACAACACATAACAAAAACACCTCCACACAACAACATAACACACACAACACCTCCCAACACAACAACATAACACACACAACACAACAACATAACACACACATCACAACAACATAACACACGACATCTCACAACAACATAACACACACAACACCTCACAACACAACAACATAACACACAACACCTCACAACACAACAACATAACACACACAACACCTCCCAACACAACAACATAACACACACAACACCTCCCAACACAACAACATAACACACACAATACCTCACAACACAACAACATAACACACACAACACCTCCCAACACAACAACATAACACACGACACCTCACAACAACATAACACACAAAACACCTCCCAACACAACAACATAACACACGACACCTCACAACAACATAACACACAACACCTCACAACAACATAACACACGACACCTCACAACACAACAACATAACACACAACACCTCACAACACAACAACATAACACACGACACCTCACAACACAACAACATAACACACACAACACCTCCCAACACAACAACATAACACACGACACCTCACAACACAACAACATAACACACAACACACAACAACATAACACACAACACACAACAACACAACGACACCTCACAACACAACAACATAACACACGACACCTCACAACACAACAACATAACACACACAACACCTCCCAACACAACAACATAACACACACCTCACAACAACATAACACACACCTCACAACAACATAACAAACACACGACACCTCACAACACAACACAACACACACAACACTCACAACACAACAACACACTCACAACACAACAACATAAAACAACACACTCTCACAACAACATAACACACAACACCTCACAACACAACAACATAACACACGACACCTAACACACAACACAACAACATAACACAACTCACAACACAACAACATAACACACACCTCACAACAACAACAACACACACACAACATAACACACAACAAACACACAACACAACAACAAAAACACACCTCACAACAACATAACACACGACACCTCACAACACAACAACATAACACACAACACCTCACAACACAACAACATAACACACGACACTCACAACAACATAACACACAACACCTCACAACACAACAACATAACACACGACACCTCACAACACAACAACATAACACACACAACACCTCCCAACACAACAACATAACACACAACACCTCACAACAACATAACACACACAACACAACAACATA
>JAZGTH010000051.1:662500-780000 GCA_036877525.1 Chromobotia macracanthus
TCTGGCGGTGTGCTTGTGTGTGTGCTCTGTGTGTGTGTGTGCTCTGTGTGTGTGTGCTCTGTGTGTGCTCTGTGTGTGTGTGTGCTCTGTGTGTGCTCTGTGTGTGCTCTGTGTGTGCTCTGTGTGTGCTCTGTGTGTGCTCTGTGTGTGTGCTTTGTGTGTGCTCTGTGTGTGTGTGCTCTGTGTGTGTGTGTGCTCTGTGTGTGTGCTCTGTGCGTGTGTGCTCTGTGCGTGTGTGCTCTGTGTGTGCTCTGTGTGTGCTCTGTGTGTGCTCTGTGTGTGCTCTGTGTGTGCTCTGTGTGTGTGTGTGTTCTGTGCGTGTGTGTGTATGCACTGTATATGTGTGTGTAGGCTTTGTTGGATATCCTCACTCAGGATCGGAGAGAGGCTGCTGAGCAGAGACAGGAGTTATGCAGTACCATCGCCAGGCTGCATGGGGAGGTGGAGAGTTCAGAGGCTCAGAGAGAAAAGGTCTGATGTGTTAATGTACACTGCAGGTTGTGTGCTGGAATATTTAGATGCAAACATTCATTTCACAAGTTCACAAAAGTAAATCACAGTAAGAATTCAACAGGATTTAAATATCATTGGGGGTTGAAACAAACCTCTGTTTATTTATGTGTGTGTGTAGCTGGCGTCTCAGTGTGAACAGCTGCAGCTGAGGATCAGAACTCTACAGCTGGACTGGGAGACTGAGCAGAGAAGATGTGTGTCATACTTCAACCAGATTATGGAGCTGGAGAGAGAGAGAGATCAGGTACACACACACAGATCACACATTTTGTTGCTTCTTTCTGAATGCTTTTATAAATGTATGTTAAAATAAACACATGTACACTTACACTGATTGTGCTGTGTGTTTGTTAGGCTTTGCGCAGTCGTGACAGTCTGCAGTTGGAGTTTACAGACTGCCTCCTGGATAAAAACCATCTGCGCAAACGCATCACAGAGCTGCAGAGCAGTTTGGAGCAGCTGCAGAGAGAGACTGAGAGAAATCAAGAGAAGAGAGAGCAGAGCGCCCCCTGCCTGCACTGTGTATGTGTGCATCAGCTGCATGTAACACTGTGATGAGTGTGACAGTATTAGTGTAGCTGTGATGTGCTTGTGTTGTGATGCAGTGTGAGTCATTGATGGTTATGATGTAGCAGCAGTTACTTCAGTGTGTTTTTATCTGAGACTCAAACCAGCAAACTTCTGATTACAGCCCCTGAACTTCACACACTACACCACAGCACTCCTAACTAACATCATGCTGCTTCATACAAACACTGAATACGGGGGCTACAATTTGCTATGATTTGTGCATATGTCACTACAATATGAGGACCAAATGTGCCCACAAGTATAGTATTACCAGTCCATTTTGACCTTGTGGGGATATTTTTAGGTTCTCATGAGGAAACAAGCTTATAAATCAAACAGAATGATCTATTTTTAAAATCTAAAATAGTAGAAAGTTTTTGTGATGGGTAGGTTTAGGGGTGGGGTTAGTGTAGGGGAGAGAATATTTGTACAGTATAAAAAACATTGCATTTATGGAAAGTCCCAATAAAACATGAAAACCCAACGTGTGTGTTTGCGCGTATGTGTGTGTGCGCAGTCTCATCTGTCATTGTTCAGTGAGGATCAGTGTTTCGGGCCCTGCTGCTCTGGAGATTTAAGCCCCAGTCCACAAACACGCAGAGCTCGGTGGAAGGTTACAGTTCACATTACACACACACTTTTCAGCAATCTCTCTCTTCCTCTGTGTATGTGTGTGTTTGACCTCAGTGTTTTAATATCTCCACAGATGATCTCTGGGTCTCAGATCAATGAACAACGTGAAGGTGAACGAGCGAGTGTGTGTATGTAATCTTTAGGGCTGATTTGGTGATTGATGTTGTGATGAATGATGTCATGTACTTTATCACAGACTCTTACTGCTCAAACTTAGAGGAATATCTGCTGACACCAGTGAGTCTCACACAATTACATCACAAACATTGTCATTTCAAATCATCACAGTAAAATAAGTGAGTCTGAAATACTCTCTCTCACTCTGTATGTTTTGTGATTTCTGTCTATGTAGGAGTGTAACACAGAGAAGGACATTAACAGACTGTCTACATTTCCATTTCCACCCTGTGTGAACTCCATCAACCGCAGAGCAAACACAGAGTACAACACACACACTGCAGAGTAAACACAGAGCACAACACACACACACACTGCAGAGTAAACACAGCACAACACACACACTGCAGAGTAAACACAGCACAACACACACACATACTCTGCAGAGTAAACACAAAGCACAACACACACACACTGCAGAGTAAACACAGAGCACAACACACACACACACACTGCAGAGTAAACACAGAGCACAACACACACACACACACTGCAGAGTAAACACAGAGCACAACACACACACACTGTAGAGTAAACACAGAGCACAACACACACACACTGCAGAGTAAACACAGAGCACAACACACACACATTGCAGAGTAAACACAGAGCACAACACACACACATTGCAGAGTAAACACAGAGCACAACACACACACATTGCAGAGTAAACACAGAGCACAACACACACACACTGCAGAGTAAACACAGAGCACAACACACACACACTGTAGAGTAAACACAGAGCACAACACACACACACTGCAGAGTAAACACAGAGCACAACACACACACACACACTAAGGATGATATTTACAGTAGAATAACTCAAGCTGATGTCTCACTGCTGCTGTCTGATCACAGGTTTGATATCAACTCTTGGGGGAGTGACGAAAATGACTCAAATACAGGTCTGTGAGACAGATTGTCTGTCTCTCTGCCCACCTGTCTGTCAGTCTATCTCCATGTCTGCATATCACTCTGTCAGAGCCTCAATTTGTTTGTCTTTCAATCTCTGCCTGTCTGTCTGTAACAATTGATTGATTTATATTTGGTAACAGTGTTTGTGTGTATCTGTCTGTCTGTCTGTGTGTGGTGTGTGTGTCTGTATGGGTGTGTGTGTCTGTGTTTTAGAGGACTCAGACTTGTGTTTGAGTTCATGGAGTTCCCTGCCATCTCACCTTTCACCTCCTGACCTAATTAACATGAGTCCAGCCCCCCTTACCAAACCTTTGTCCTCACTGAGGTATGAGCTCCTCTTCACACCTGCTGTGATCTGAATGACTGAGTGTGTTTGGGTCACATTACATTATCTGGCTCTAAATGCTCTATGCTGTTTATAGTGTCACTGTGCTGTTGAAATATTTGTCTGTTTGTGGTCGACATCACTGCTGTGAGAACAGGACCGAATCCACATGAAGCCCAAACTCTTGTTTTACAAACCAGTTTCACATCAAATTAACTGAAGCACAAACCTAAATCTCTAGTGTGAAAACAGCCCCATAAAAACCCATTTAGCTTTCCCTTTTCTCTTGTACTCTCGTCTGTCTCTCATCTGTTTCTCAGCTTGTCTCCAGCACTGTCTTCCTCACCCAAAACTGTCAGTCTCGCTGATGACATCACTATCATCGGGGGCAACCGGACGGGTATATTCGTGCAGAGCGTGACGTCAGGCTCCCATGCGGAGCGCTGCGGTCTGAGAGAGGGCAGTGAGCTGCTGGAGGTGAGAGAGTCTCACATGCGGCTCATTTATATTTACACCAGATGAGACGATCGTTTTCCTGAATGTGAGATTAGAAAGTTCAGAAGTCTTATCCAAATCTGTTCATTGCTAACATGTGACCATCTGCGTGTCTGGACAATATTATTAAACTCCTGATAATAACACTGACAAACAGACATCATGTTGAGAGCAGAAGATAATTTTCATTGAGATCCCTGATCTGCTGTGCTCACTGTTCACTGTGCTGTGTCCTTCAGCTCTGTGTGTGTATTTGTGTGGGTTTATTTAACCATATATTGGGGACAAATTATTTGTGCCTTTACAGAAGGTTTTCTGTCAGGGTTAGAGTTAGGGTTAGGGTTAGGTTATATTGTTTAGTACCTATAGCTGTGTATAAAAACAATAGAAGTCTATGGAATGTCCTCAATTAGCCAACTAAGTAAACATGTGTGTGTTTCAGCTGGACCAGGTGCTGTTTGGGGGGGGGCGTGTTCTTCTCCATCAGTGTACTGGTGAAGTGGCTCATTTCTCTCTTCAGTGGTGGACAGAACCAAAGTCACTGAAACACACACACAACCAGCAGAGTGAGTGAACACACACACACACACCAGCAGAGTGAGTGAACACACACACCAGCAGAGTGAGTGAACACACACACCAGCAGAGTGAGTGAACACACACACCAGCAGAGTGAGTGAACACACACACCAGCAGAGTGAGTGAACACACACACACACACAAACCAGCAGAGTGAGTGAAACACACAGCACACACACACACACACAAACCAGCAGAGTGAGTGAACACACACACACACACACAAACCAGCAGAGTGAGTGAACACACACACACACACACAAACCAGCAGAGTGAGTGAACACACACACACACACACAAACCAGCAGAGTGAGTGAACACACACACACACACACAAACCAGCAGAGTGAGTGAACACACACACACACACAAACCAGCAGAGTGAGTGAACACACACACACACACACAAACCAGCAGAGTGAGTGAACACACACACACACACAAACCAGCAGAGTGAGTGAACACACACACACACACAAACCAGCAGAGTGAGTGAACACACACACACACACAAACCAGCAGAGTGAGTGAACACAACAAAACACACACACACACCAGCAGAGTGAGGAAACACACACACACACACACCAGCAGAGTGAGTGAACACACACACACACACACCAGCAGAGTGAGTGAACACACACACACACACACCAGCAGAGTGAGTGAACACACACACACACACACCAGCAGAGTGAGTGAACACACACACACACACACCAGCAGAGTGAGTGAACACACACACACACACACCAGCAGAGTGAGTGAACACACACACACACACCAGCAGAGTGAGTGAACACACACACACACCAGCAGAGTGAGTAAACATGCACAAACACACCAGCAGAGTGAACACACACACACACCAGCAGAGTGAGTAAACATGCACAAACACACCAGCAGAGTGAACACACACTCATAACAATGTGTTTATATATTCTTTTTATTTCTTTAAGGGTTGACAGAGTGCATTTAAACTGATTCTTAACTGTTTGTTTAACTTCTTGAACTGTAGAAATATTTAAAGAAAAATGATGAAGCTAAACTGATATATTATAGAATATATAAATATATGAATCGTGTTTTCTGTCTGTCAGAATACTCTGATCTCACCGCTGAACTCTCGTCTCCCACCTTCACTGGTGCTGACTCTTTCTATGTGCGAGTGAACCTTGACCTCTGTCCCCACGGCAACCCCCCCTGTCTCCAGGTTCAGTGTGATGATGTGCTGCACGTTACTGACACACGTTACAACGGCAAATATCAGTGGCGCTGCGTCCGAGTGGACAAACACACAGCCAGACCACTGCAGGCCGGAGAAGTGCCCAACTACAACAGGTACAACACACACACAGCCAGACCACTGCAGGCCAGAGAAGTGCCCAACTACAACAGGTACAACACACACCCACCCTGAAACAGCCAGACCACTGCAGGCCAGAGAAGTGCCCAACTACAACAGGTACAACACACACACAGCCAGACCACTGCAGGCCAGAGAAGTGCCCAACTACAACAGGTACAACACACACACAGCCAGACCACTGCAGGCCAGAGAAGTGCCCAACTACAACAGGTACAACACACACACAGCCAGACCACTGCAGGCCAGAGAAGTGCCAAACTACAACAGGTACAACACACACACAGCCAGACCACTGCAGGCCAGAGAAGTGCCCAACTACAACAGGTACAACACACACACAGCCAGACCACTGCAGGCCGGAGAAGTGCCCAACTACAACAGGTACAACACACACACAGCCAGACCACTGCAGGCCAGAGAAGTGCCCAACTACAACAGGTACAACACACACACAGCCAGACCACTGCAGGCCGGAGAAGTGCCCAACTACAACAGGTACAACACACACACAGCCAGACCACTGCAGGCCAGAGAAGTGCCCAACTACAACAGGTACAACACACACACAGCCAGACCACTGCAGGCCAGAGAAGTGCCCAACTACAACAGGTACAACACACACACAGCCAGACCACTGCAGGCCGGAGAAGTGCCAAACTACAACAGGTACAACACACACACACACAAACAGTCAGATGATGTTATTGGACTGAGGGTTACAGCATGTGACGTGGAGAATTCGGATAAACATGACATGATTCCTCAGAGAGCATCCACTGAGATCTCACCCCGAGTTCTGCTTCTCTTCTGCTCATTATGATGTTCTCTCACTCAGGGCTCAGCAGCTGCTGTTGGTGAGACTCAGTACAATGACGCTAGAACAGAATCAGTGCAGAAAGAAGGTGATTATCTGCTCCCCCCCTCTCTCTCGCTCTCTCTTTCACACACACACATTGAGGTGTTTGTTGTGTGTCTGTGTGTAGTTCTGTAAGAAGAATCCTGAGCGTGTTCGGCTAATTAAAGCAGTTGCATCAAACTATCGTGCGATTGGCTCATACACTCCAGTGCTCTACACACTCAGTAACCGTAAGCTCCACCCACTTCTGCAGTTAATCAGACAGATTGTGAACCCTTGAAACTAAGTGTAACTGCATTGTGTGTGTGGGTGTGCGTGTTTCTCGTATGTTTGAGAGTGTGTTGTGTGTGTCTTGTTTGTGTGTGTCTCTTGTTTGTGTGTGTGTCTTACGTGCACTTGTGTGTCTTGTGTGTGTGTCTTGCACACGTGTGTGTCTGTCGTGTGTGCGTGCTCAGGTCACAAGGAGCAGTTGATTCCCTACAGTCTGGTCCAGTTGGTTCATGTGTCCAATAAACGTCCGGTGATTTTCTCTCCGTGTGTTCTGTCCCACGGGATTATTGAGAGACTCCTGCAGCCTGCAGAATCTGGTCTGAACTTCAACACCTGCCAGCCAGGTAAGACCCATCCCCTGCTTTTATAGCTCCTATTTCTGTCATCCTGCTTAAAATCACTTTGTCTTGCTCACGAGTCACAACATTTGTATGTCTTGACATTTTCTGATGTCGTTGTCATACATCATACATGTTATTTTACCCTAACCCAACATATAATTATAAATTAAATCAAATGTTTCCTGATCTAATTATGACAAGTCATATGTGCACATTCTACTAAATAAAGCTGTCTTTGTGAATTTTGTCAAAAGAAGAAACAGTAGTTTAATGGCAGTTAATACGAATATGATAAAGTCTAAACTTCAGCCCTGTTGTCTTGGTGAAAAAGCCTTCTGAGAAGTGTGTGTAAATCCCCCACAATCCCCTGCAAATTTACATTCAGCTCGGACTCCATTCTGACACGCCCACTTTTCACCATCCAATCAACTCCTGACAGATAAAATCAAGCCCGCCCTACTTTTATTTCTTGTGTGTTGGTCACAATATGGCCTGATGAAGGAATAAAAAAAATACTAATCTGCTATTAAAAAATAAACAGTCTGTTATTAATGTTGTGTGCAGAGCCGCTGGAGGTGTGTATGCGTGAAGATCGAAGGGTGTTCCTCACAGACTGCTCAGATCAACTCATGGGAATCAAACTAGAGAGTATTCAGGAGGTTATTAACCAGGTAAAAACACACACACACACACAGTCTTAATGAGAGTCACAGCTATGGTAAAACTGTGTGTGTGTGTGTTCAGGAGAAGCACTGTCTGCTTCAGCTGGGCTTGAGCAGTGTGGAGAATCTTCTGAAGCAAGGTGTCTACCCCATCATCATCTACATCAAACCCAAAGACAAGAGGGGCAGGAAGTTCAGGTAGGGCTGTATCTCTCTGCTGGACCACTGAAGCAGGTCTATAACATCTGAAGTTCTCATTCTTTTAGCCGTCACATTCACACCTGGAGCTGTAAGAATCTGTCCACAATCATTTCAAGGGTTAGGGTTAGGGTTAGGGTTAGACATTTTTCAGCCAATCCCCTGAAGTATAAATGTCACATGACCACTCTTAAGTTGGACTAAAAATAAAATGTAACGCAGCCGGCTGAGCTGTTGAAGTCATTTTAACCATTAATATGTTCAATATTGAGTTATTCTTATCATTTTTGCTGTGATGACACTCATGAATGATTGACATAATGAAGAATACACGTTTAGATTGTAAAATAATCTTTAATGCGTCACCAGCTGACATTCACACGTAGTAAAACTGACAAAAATGAAATAAAGCAGTAAATGAATCAGTAAGATCAGGATGACTGCTATCATAAAACTATAAAAAAAACAGATAACTGTCCTGATGCTAACTTATAACGTATACTAGCATATTATACTAATACTAATTTTACTAATGTAAGCATGATGGAGACTCATAGAGCACGTAACCGTAACTCACTGATCTGTCTGCGTTTACACAAGGGATGGGGAACCTTGTTCCTGGAGGATCTGTATCCTGCAAAGTTCAGCTCCAACCCTCAGTAAACACACCTGAAGCAGCTGATCAGGATTACTAGAAGGCTGCAGGCAGGTGAGTTTAATCAGGGTTGGAGCTAAACTCTGCAGGACACTGACTTTCCAGATTCCAGATTCCCTGCTTTACATGAGAAGATGAGAGGAGAGAGGCAAGCGAGTCATTCAACAGAGTTGTGTGCACGTTGTCAGTGTCTTTTGTCTTCACTGTGTGATGCTGAATGTGTGAGAGTTTGCAGCCCTGCCATATCACAGTTGTAACCAGCAGCTTTGTTCTTAAAAAATGATGGTCGATTAAACGTCACGTGTATTTACCAGCAGGTCAACCAACCCAACCTCCCCTCACCCAACTCCCTGACTCGCTGTCTGTCTGTCTGACTCGCTGTCTGTCTGTCTGACTCGCTGTCTGTCTGACTCTGTCTGTCAGGAAGCTGCTGTCGAGGTGCAGAGAGGAGGAGGTAATGGAGGTCTGTCAGATGGAGGAGCTGCAGCTGGAGACTCTTCCTCTGATGTTCTGTACGATTGAGCCGAACTCCTGGACCAGCACAGAAGATCTGCTTGCAGTCATCCGCAGTACCATCATCAGCCAGCAGGGGGCAGCGGTGTGGCTGGAGCAGGACAGGATCCAGTAGATCAGCGGAAGGATCTTCAGATGTTTCAGATTTATTTGTTATATTTGGTTATTTGAGGGGCGTTAATGTTGAGGGCCGAATGTTGAACATATCGGTTATATGCTGATTAAACACTTAATTCATAATGTGAACCTGCATGTTGTTTTGTGTATGAAATCAATATCAAGTGAAGATTTTTCTTGGTTTTCATAGTGATAATCTTTTGCTATAGTGAACTGTTCTGTCACAGTGTGAACTGTTCAGTGTGAATGAACAGCTCCAGTTTCAGTGTGACTGGAAGAGAGCTGGAGATCACCGGCTGCATCTGAAACTGAAGAAGAGAGCTGGAGATCACCGGCTGCATCTGAAACTGAAGAAGAGAGCTGGAGATCACCGGCTGCATCTGAAACTGAAGAAGAGAGCTGGAGATCACCGGCTGTATCTGAAACTGAAGAAGAGAGCTGGAGATCACCGGCTGCATCTGAAACTGAAGAAGAGAGCTGGAGATCACCGGCTGCATCTGAAACTGAAGAAGAGAGCTGGAGATCACCGGCTGCATCTGAAACTGAAGAAGAGAGCTGGAGATCACCGGCTGCATCTGAAACTGAAGAAGAGAGCTGGAGATCACCGTATTAATACCGTCATCTAAACTGAAGAAGAGAGCTGGAGATCACCGGCTGCATCTGAAATGAAGAAAGCTGGAGATCACCGTATCTGAAACTGAAGAAGAGAGCTGCAGATCACCGGCTGCATCTGAAACTGAAGAAGAGAGCTGCAGATCACCGGCTGCATCTGAAACTGAAGAAGAGAGCTGGAGATCACCGCTGCATCTGAAATGAAGAAGAGCTGGAGATCACCGGCTGCATCTGAAACTGAAGAAGAGGCTGGATCTAACTAAGAAGAGCTGGATCACGCATCTGAAACTGAAGAAGAGAGCTGGAGATCACCGGCTGCATCTGAAACTGAAGAAGAGAGCTGGAGATCACCGGCTGCATCTGAAACTGAAGAAGAGAGCTGGAGATCACCGGCTGCATCTGAAACTGAAGAAGAGAGCTGGAGATCACCGGCTGCATCTGAAACTGAAGAAGAGAGCTGGAGATCACCGGCTGCATCTGAAAATACCCTTATCTAAACTGAAGAAGAGAGCTGGAGATCACCGGCTGCATCTGAAACTGAAGCTGAGATACTGTCTGAAACTGAAGAAGAGAGCTGGAGATCACCGGCTGCATCTGAAACTGAAGAAGAGAGCTGGAGATCACCGGCTGCATCTGAAACTGAAGAAGAGAGCTGAGATCAGTGTTTCTGAAACTGAAGAAGAGAGCTGGAGATCACCGGCTGTATCTGAAACTGTATCTGAAACTGAAGAAGAGAGCTGGAGATCCGCTGTATCTGAAACTGAAGAAGAGAGCTGGAGATCACTGCATCTGAAACTGAAGAAGAGAGCTGGAGATCACCGGCTGCATCTGAAACTGAAGAAGAGAGCTGGAGATCACCGCTGTATCTGAAACTGAAGAAGAGAGCTGGAGATCACCGCTGATCTGAAACTGAAGAAGAGAGCTGGAGATCACGGCTGTATCTGAAACTGAAGAAGAGAGCTGGAGATCCCGGCTGTATCTGAAACTGAAGAAGAGAGCTGGAGATCACCGGCTGTATCTGAAATCCGATAGAAAGTATGAATAAAGTGATACGTGAAACTGAAGAAGAGAGCTGGAGATCACCGGCTGCATCTGAAACTGAAGAAGAGAGCTGGAGATCACCGGCTGCATCTGAAACTGAAGAAGAGAGCTGGAGATCACCGGCTGTATCTGAAACATTGTGAATCATTTCTGAGGTCAGAGCCGCTCTTGTGCTGATGGGGACATTTCTTAGATAAATGTTGATTCGTGTGTGTACAGGTTTGTTTAAAACGATTTTCACACAGTGTACAGTGAGAACAGTGTGAAGGTCTGAGTGAGACAGCTGGTCCTCACTGGTACAACAGGACTGATGTCGTGTGAGGTGTCGCTTCAGGGGATGAAACGGAGGTCATCAGAGCCGGTGAGCGCGCGCGCGTGCACGGAAGCGTGCGGGCGCGCGCGCGCTGGTACCCGGATGACGCGGGCAGTGGCGTCAGTGCGCAGCTGCAGGCCGGACTCACAGGTGAGCAAAACAAAGCGCAACATCGAGAAAGATCCGCCGCAGACGCGACGCTTGTGCCGCTCAGTGAGGCGTGTGTCGCGCCGCGCCGCTGATGCGCTGCACGGCTCTGTCAGCTGAAGTTTGTTTGGCTGGTTTTAGCTGTTTGCTCTCGGCTCATGCTAATGAATCCAGCACATTTCAGCGGTGTGTGAGCTAACACGACGTTATGTGACACAAATAACGCAGTTGTGTCTGATATTCGTGTTTCTCACGCTTCATTTCTTTCACTGTAAACGCGTCATCGTTAGCATGTTAGCTTGATAAGTTTATATGGATGAAATATCAAGCGCAAAACAGTGAAACGACACTTTAATGTGGAATATCGATGCGTGTTTTACTCGACACTGACACACTTCAGCCAGTGTTAGCAGTACTATGTTTCATACGTTTATCGTGCTAATACCACGTCTCATGATTGTACCATGATAACACCACCTTCCTTTATGAGTACGTTGGAGTATCATGTAAATAAAACGATGGTGAAGATGATCATTAGTAAGATTTCGTGTTTGAGGTCTTCATCTGTCTCTCTGTATGTCTCCTGTATGTCTCTGTATGTCTCCTGTATGTCTCAGATCTTTCTCAGAGCGCCTGTCTCTGATACTCTTCACCAGTATTTACATGAAACTCTTATTACTGATCATCTTATAGTTCATCTTTTCTATTCATTTTAATTCCAGGATCATTTTACCAGTGTTCAGATGATCTTGTTATTTGTATGACTTATTTTATATTGTTGTTAGAATTCTTTTTAAGTTGTAATGTGTTTGTGGCACCTTTAAATAAAATGCTTTATGGTTTAAAATGATTGTTATGATTGTGACAAGGTATGTCTCAGTTCTGTTTGAATACCTGAAAACGTCAGAACCAGAACAGAACAGAATTTCTATTTTTACATGACGGTGCCTTTTGGCTGTAGAACATACATGTGATATATATGCCCAGTGTAAGATGTCATGCGGTCCCATCAAGCCATGCGCTGATGTGTACATGTGTTACAGAAACAGGACGGAGCTGCAGTTCATGGAAGACCATCATCACAGGACAGACGACAACAGTCAACAGGAGGAGGGGCTCAGCCCAGTAAGCAGAGGTTCAAACACATGTGGAGAGTGTTGTAGTGTCAACATTGTGTACAGGCATCTAATAAACCCCCTCAAAAAAGTGAATGAACATGTATTCTACATCCTAAACAGTCAACACACATACTGACTGTCTTTCTAAAGTTCAGCAGCTTTTAGTCAAATAAACAGTGTGACAGTTATATGATCCTGATGAAATCACACAATCATTCAGAAGAACCTGATCATACAGAATAATGTCAGATGTGTTCTGAGGTTTGTGCTCATTACAGAAGTGTGTGAATTATACACAGACAAACTTAAATGCAACATTAATGCAGCCGAATGTGTTTGATGGACTGACCTGTGACCTGTCCGTTTTTTTATGTTGTCTTCAGACAATTTACTGAATTATTACTGTTTTCTATTACAGGACACTAAAGAAAGCACTGAAGGTTGGTCATTTACACATATTTGTATATGTTGGTTTTGTCATCTAGGCAAAGCTTGTTTTTAATTTAGCTGTACACAGCCATTTAAAAGACCTTTTTTGTTTTTAAATGAAATTAATGGATGTGTTTACTAAGAGGGCATGTAATAGATATTTGCTGTTTGACATAATGGTATTATTATTATGGTAATTTGTCATTTATAAATGTATTTACTGTAATTATTGATGTGTTAATGCAACCTTGGTGAATAAAAGTATTAATTTAATTCAAAAACAGCTTTCAAATTTGATAGTGACTTCAGACTTTAGACTGAATGTATTTAAGATCTTAAGTTGTCTTATGCTGTGTCTGTTTGGAGGTTTATCATATCTTCTTCCAATTTCCTGTCAGAATCAAGCTCGCCCCCATCTCTCACCACCCTTACCTCTCTTTCATCACCACCTGCTTTCACCCAAACACCCTCCCCCTGTCCTGTTGTCGGGGGTTCGTCTGACCCCTCTGAGGGAGAAAACAATGCACAGTGGACCACTGTGGCCAACAGACAGCCCCCCTCCACGGTGTCGCAGCGCTACATGCCCCGTGAGGTGCCCCCCCGCTTCCGGAACCAGCAGGAACCCAAAGTGCTACTGAAGAGGGGCCAGCCTCCACCGTCCTGCATGCTGCTGGGGGGCAGCCAGGGGGGGGAAACCACGCCCACTCCTAATGCAAGCACAGCTGATGCCTCAGGTGAAAATGACGGACACAGAATGTACTTAAATATGGTGAAGCATGTTGAACAAAGTTGGCGGACATTTAGTCTATAAAAAATGATAATGACAATAAAACAATGAAACAAAGTAACAGTAAACATAGGTTTGCGGACTATCCAAAAACATTACAATAAAAAATAAAGTCCAGACTTTTTTATTATGTAAATCTAACCTGTAAATATAAATTATTATCAGAGAGATGTCAACGAGCAGTTAATGACACCTGCCGATGAAAAATGACAAAATAATGACAATAGATTCATGATTAATGACACCAGGTTTTAAAAGAAAATATTATACTTCATCATAATCACGTCATGAACTGCAGTTTGAGGCCCTTAGTTTCAGGTCTTTAGCTTTCAAAGTGGGTTGTGCAGCAGCAGGAGTGTTCAGTCTAAATGCTTGTTGAAAATGTTAGGAATTTTTAAATGTTTTATTACTAATGTATAGAGATAAGAAATATGATCTTTAAAATCTATGTTGGTCATTGACTCATAGACTCATATTTTTGAGCGTGTGCATATTTATGTTGCTCTTGATTCTTGCCTGATTTGCTGTTTTCACTCTCCTGCACCCTGCGGTAGATCCCACTGTTTCTCTGCACTCATCATCTGATGCCTCTGCCACTCCATCTTATGCAAATTACACATGGGAGCTGGGATCAGGAGGCCACTCATCTACTCAGGGAATGGACAAGATTATAGCAGACAGTTCTGAGATGGAGAAATGGCAGAATGTCTGTGAGAGTGGACTGGAAAGTTCTGCAGCACAGAGCAACAGTTCTTTGTGGAATAGTGATCAGAGAGAGTCTGCTGGGCTGGGAATAGATGGTTCTTCTCCCGTCTCTGAATATGCAGAAACCAGTGCAGTGGAGAGTTTATCCTCACAGGCTGAGAATAAAGAACCCATTAAAGAAGTGGATCAGTCCTTCAATTCCAAGGTTTCATCTTCTGCTGGAGATGAAGAGGGCACTCAAGGCCTAAACCCAAATTATAGCCCCCCATCTTGGGCTGCTTCCACGCAGGATGACCGTGATGAAAAACTCTTAACCAGCACTGGCTCTGAGAAATCTTCTCCCATACCCTTGAATCCAGCTGGTGCACTTTACAAGACGCTCAGCAACAACAAACAGTGTATTATGGGTGATTGGGCAGAGCTTAAAGATGGACCAAATGTTACAGTTGATAACAAAGAGGGAGTCACCTGTGCAGATGTGTGGGATACAGATGCAGAGTCTGTGGGGAGGGGAAATGATACAGCAGGAGAGAAGAGAACATTTGGAGATGGTAGATCAGGCGGTAGCACTGGCATCGCTCAGGGAGCATGGGACAGAGAGACAGGGAGTTCAGTTGAGCAGGGATCTACAGGATGGACATCAGACTCAACTGTTGGAGCATCAGGAGAAGACATGAGAGAAAGCTCTAAGGTGAGCACAGATTTACAGAACTCTTCTATGTTTGAAACCAATTTTAAAGATGACAATCAGAAAGGAGTTAATGATTGGGATGGCCTAGAGGAAGAATCTGGTAAGAAAAGTAGTGTTAATGGGACACATGACCACAATCTGGTCCCAAACCCCTCAATAAATCAGGCCCTCCACCCTGAAGAGGCCTTGCAGACCATGATCAGTCGCACTAACCTGGACCCCAGAGTGCTGTGCAACACAGGATGGGGCAAGACCCAGATCAAGCAGAGTGTCGCTTGGAATCTAGAGCTAGGCGCTGAGTATGTGGTCTGTGATTTAGAGGTAGACACTAGCCACCATGAGGGCTGGGAGAATGCAGGTGATGTCCCGCTTTCCAGCTCCAAAATCCAAAAGCAGGAAGGACTGGTGGTTAGCCATGGTGAGGTGGGTAAAGGTCAGGGGTGGGAGAGTGAAGCGCAAAATTGGGATGAAAGGACAGGGGTGAAAGAGGGTGGCTGGGGCATGCATAGAGAAATTGGCACTGGTACTGGGGGTAAAGGTGGTGGGTTGGGGGAAGCCCAGGAAGATGGCAATAAGTGCAGGAGGGAGGGGGTAGGGTGGGACAAAGGTGGCAGAAATGTGTGGGGACAAAGAACATCTTTGCCTGAAGGTGGAGGCTGGAAGGAGGAGAGAAGTATTGAGGGTGAGGGGTTTTGGGGCAGCTCGGAAGAGCCGGGGCAGCTGAGTGGTGGCTGGGGACATGTCAATATGAAGCAGCACCAGGGATGGGGTGAGAAACATCTTCCATCACAAACACCAAACAAACATACAGCACTTAAAACCCAAAATCAACAGCAGCAATCACAGACCCAGCAGCAAGTGCCAGGACATTCAAAGGCCTTGCAGGACAGAGGTCCTCCAAGAGGGCCAGATGCTCAATGCAAAGGGCCTGGGTGGACATGTGGTCCCATCCCTCAGATGCCTTCAGTGGTAGAGCCAAGTGGGTGGGAAGAACCCTCGCCTCAGTCCATCTGTCGGAAGATGGAGATTGATGATGGCACATCTGCATGGGGTGATCCTTCACGCTACAACAGCAAAAATGTCAATCTGTGGGATACGAACAGCTCACAGGACCAACAACAAAGTTGTCAGTTAAGTGTTCCACAGTCATCTGGAAGACAGGCTGGAGGTCAGTCTAAGAATCCTGGTAAGATAGCAATGTATACTATTTTATAAAGAAGTATATTATATCATAGTATATATACTTAAACCCATGAAACAGTTCATTAATATATGTATAATATATATTAATATATAATAATATAATTTATATATAATATATTGATATATGTTTCTAGTTTCTACAACATGGGGACATAGCAGTGGTCCCCCAGATCAGTCAGTGGACAATGGCACTGCTTCTTGGGGGAAGTCATCTGATGCCCCAGCTAGCTGGGGGGACTCGGAAGAGTCAACGAAAGGGGGAGGATGGGGAATATCACATTCTCATCCTGCCAAGTCTGGTAAGAGTCTGTCCAGGAACACGTGTTCATTAAACAGTGAAACAGTCACTCTGTATCCCTCCATTGCCTGGCGAATCCACCAGTGTCATTTGAGTTAGTCTTCTCTTTAACCCTTCAGGGTCAAAGCCTATGCAAGAAGGATGGGGTGATGAGGGTTCAAATGCACCCCGTCACCTCAGCTGGGAGGAAGAAGATGGAGGTACTGGTGTCTGGGGTGGCAGGGGATCCCAAAGCAGCATATCCTCATACAGCTCTGGAGGCTTGGGGCAGAGCCATGGGGGCAGGCGACACGGCACTCGGGTACATTGTGATTGTGTTCAAAGTCAGATATTTTTTGTAGTCCACAGACTCCAGTTTAACAATGTCAAATTAAATCTGTTCTGCTCTGCACCTTTCTTACTTATTGATGTGTACATCCCTCTGCCCTTTGTTTACAGAGCCCTCTTAAAGGAAACAGTGGGGACTTATGGGCAACTTCAGTGACTCGGCAGTTCTCAAACATGGGCATCATGGTAAGATAGTCATTATTACAGTGCTCATCCGCCTAAAAAGAGCTTCCATCTCACTGCTGATTTATTTGGGCATTGTTAGGATGAGGACTCCAGCATGAATCAGGACAGAAGAGGAGTGAATGATGGAGAAATGCGGAGAGGTGGCAGAGCTGGAGGAACATTTCGCTCCCAGAGTTCCAAAGATATCACACCGGGGGAAAGTGGTCCATACATGGACAAGGTACTGAGACACATTTTCAACAACTATTACTCAGTAAAAGTAACTCGGTGACATGTAAATGAATCACAGGTGGTGTGTAATAAGTGTAACTGTAATAAGTAACTGTAACTGTAATAAGTGTCCTGTAATACTGAAAATATGCTTCAGTTCTTTATTTGACATAGTGTAGTATATAATTAGTCACAAGCAGAGTTAGTGTGGAATGTGCGACTAACACAGAACAGTTGTCGATAAAGCATACCCTGGGCTTACATTACTTTACATCTTTTGAAAGACGTTTTAACTAGAATCTGTCTTGAAAAGGTAATTATTTAATTTTGTTATATACTCAAACATGTTGATGTTCCTCTTTGTGACTTCACAATGTTGTTGGTGGTCTAACTAACTGATTCTTCACTCTGCTGTTGTGTTGTAGTTTGGGGGTCATGTTATGGTTGGCAGTGGTGGGATTGCTCAGCTGAGGGGGGTACATCAGGCTGGTGTGCACCCCTTAAATCGTTCTCCTGTGATTGGGGCACAAGTGCCTCAGTTTCTTCCTCCTCAGGTGGTTTGTCTTGGTTTTAAATGTTCATTCGTGGTGATGCATTAGCTTTCACACTGCCCTCCCCGCTCTGTGTCCTGATATCTTCACCTCTGTGTGTGCTGCTACAGGTTGCTGGGCCAATGCTGAAGCCAGTGGCGCCCCCTAGTGGCGGTGTTTTCCCTCCCCAGCTCTCCCCCCAGCACATTGCCATGCTTGGTGGTGTTCATCCACACATGCAGCAGTTCCAACTAGTATGTTTGTATAGCAACAATTAATTCACATTCCTGAATGTGCAAACACTGTCATCTTGATATTTAAGATGTCTCTGTCTCTCAGGCTTGTCAACTACTACTTCAGCAGCAGCAACAACAACAACAGTTCCTGAATCAGAGGAAGTTTCCTCCTCCTCTAAGACAGCAGCATGACCCGCAGCAGGTACACACATCACACTACATAACCAGATCACAACACTGTGACCTCTACCAGATCTCCCAAAAACTGCACACAGCGCCCTGTACCAGATCTCCCAATAACTGCACACAGTGCCCTGTACCAGATCTCCCAATAACTGCACACAGCGCCCTGTACCAGATCTCCCAATAACTGCACACAGCGCCCTGTACCAGATCTCCCAATAACTGCACACAGCGCCCTGTACCAGATCTCCCAATAACTGCACACAGCGCCCTGTACCAGATCTCCCAATAACTGCACACAGCGCCCTGTACCAGATCTCCCAATAACTGCACACAGCGCCCTGTACCAGATCTCCCAATAACTGCGCCCGCCCTGTACCAGATCTCCCAATAACTGCACACAGCGCCCTGTACCAGATCTCCCAATAACTGCACACAGCGCCCTGTACCAGATCTCCCAATAACTGCACACACGTACCAGATCTCCCAATAACTGCACACAGCGCCCTGTACCAGATCTCCCAATAACTGCACACAGGCGCCTGTACCAGATCTCCCAATAAGTGCACACAGCGCCTGTACCAGATCTCCCAATAAGTGCACACAGCGCCCTGTACCAGATCTCCCAGTGCACAACGTAAGTGCACACAGCGCCCTGTACCAGATCTCCCAATAAGTGCACACAGCGCCCTGTACCAGATCTCCCAATAAGTGCACACAGCGCCCTGTACCAGATCTCCCAATAAGTGCACACAGCGCCCTGTACCAGATCTCCCAATAAGTGCACACAGCGCCCTGTACCAGATCTCCCAATAAGTGCACACAGCGCCCTGTACCAGATCTCCCAATAAGTGCACACAGCGCCCTGTACCAGATCTCCCAATAAGTGCACACAGCGCCCTGTACCAGATCTCCCAATAATGGCGCCTGTACCAATCAAATGCACAGCGCCCTGTACCAGATCTCCCAATAAGTGCACACAGCCCTGTACCAGCTCCCACAATCACACAGCGCCCTGTACCAGATCTCCCAATAAGTGCACACAGCGCCCTGTACCAGATCTCCCAATAAGTGCACACAGCGCCCTGTACCAGATCTCCCAATAAGTGCACACAGCGCCCTGTACCAGATCCCCTAATAACTGCACACTAATATACTGAATTATCCAAGTAACACATTGCTCACATTTAAATGGGCCAATTTTTTTTTTTTATTAATCTGTGGTTTCTTCTGTAGCTGGCACGTATAATGGCTATTCTACAGCAGCAGCAGGGGATTGGGGGAAGCAAACTCCCCTCATCCCCCATGGCAGGGCATGTCTCCAAACACGCAAACACTCCACCCCTCCATCCTCTGAACAAACAGCCGGACACGCCTCTGCATGCTGCCATAGGAGGGTCTGAGCTGCACACCAAAGCATCAGCTACTTTCACAGGTCAGGCAGATGTGTCCTCTATCAATTAAACTTAAATGAGCCAGATAGTTTTTGTCTGCTTGTTTCTTCATTGACTTCATTGTATCTCAGGTTTTGCTGGAGGTTCTGATCTGGATTCTCTGATCAGTTCGGGTGGAATGAAGGATGGAGGGAGCGCTCAGACTCGCTTTAAATGGATGATGGATGGAAGCAGTCTGACACCATCTCCACCAGATCCCTCACTGCCCAACGGTGAGAATCACACACCTGATGAAATCTGCTGCTGCGCGTACTGAAGGTGTTACATGTATGTGTGTCTTCAATCAGGTTCAGTAAAGCAGGGCAGTGCCTCCTCATACCCTCAGTATGATGTGTTGGGTGGCAGCTGGCACAGAGCAGCAGGTGCTAAAGTGGACACACCTTCTGTAAACCCCACCTGGCCTCCAGGTAGAACGTTCATGTGAACTCTTGAAGAAGTGCTTCACTTCTTTGTTAAATTCGTATTAGTACTAAATAGACTGAAGCTCAGATTCAATTTTACATGAAGCCATGACTCAAAGCCACTTCATTAAAAAAATTAATTCAGTTTGGATGTGTCTGTGCTTTGTAATAAGTTTGATGTAGGAAGATCTTTCACATGTTTGATTCTGATAGTATTTGCTTTCTCAGAGTTTCAGCCGGGTGTCCCCTGGAAGGGCATCCAGAGCCCTGAACCTGACCCCTACATGACCCCCGCAGGAATACTGCGATCCTCCATGATCAGCGATTCAGAACATCATCTGCTGCAGGATTACCCAGGTGCACACACTCACACAGATGCACACACAGATACACACACACACTTACGCAAATGCCTACACCCTCACACAGACACACTCGCACAGATACATACACCCATGTTGACATATGTGGGTTTTGAGGACTCTTCTTAGACATAATGGTTTATATACTGTACAAACTTTATATTCCAGCCCTTAACCCCACCCGTAAACTTAACCCTCACAGAAAACTTATGGCATTTTTTACTTCAAAATTCACTATTTAGATTGAGGACACAGGAAGTGTCCCCATAAACCATGTTTTCATTTTTATACACGTCATTATACACATTTGTGTCCTTGTAAACCACATATTCAAACCCACTCACACATACACTTACACAGGTACACAAACTCTAACACAAGTACACACGCACTCACACACTTCTGCACAGTCTAACACAGATACACACACACTTACACTGGTACACGCAAACTCACACAATTTGCTGATTACAATGGTCAGTTTCAATCTGATTGGCTGGTTTTAGTCAGTGTCTGTGTATGCGCCCTCTTATAATGGGATTAGAGTAGTGCTTTGAGTTTGAAGAGGTTGTGTAACAGACTGCTGTAATTATATTAATGAGGTTATTATATGTGCGTTAATGAGTGTTGCTGTCTCTTTGGAAATTTGGGATTGTTTAGGGAAAGTTCTGATTTACAGCCCTTGACGCTCCTGTAATTAATCTACATTTTATAGTTAAGCTCAGTTTTGAAATATTTTGTGGTCAGATTTGCTTGTTGTAGGTGCAATTTCTATTAAATAATTTCTATAATGAGAATTGGGTTAGATTAAAGTTCCAGAGTGCTGCAGTGTGCTCAGTCGCATCAGATGGTTCAGTTGTGCTCAGAACAGGCTGTTAAGTGGACCAGACTCCATGCTGTTGTGCAGAAGTCTATGTGTGAATAAGTGTGATGTGACCCATGTCTCTGTGTGCCAGGATCAAACTCTCTGAACAGCCGTTTGCCTTCACCTGGTGTCTGGCCATACAGAACCTCAGACCCGGCCCACACTGACCACAGCTCAGGTAACACACACACACTGAGCACAGCTCATGTAACACACACACATACACACACATTGACCACAGCTCATGTAACACACACATACACACACATTGACCACAGCTCTGGTAACACACTCTCTCACACACACTGACCACAGCTCAGGTAAAACACTCACACACACACTGAGCACAGCTCTGGTAACACTCTCACACACACATTGACCACAGCTCAGGTAACACACACACACACACTGACCACAGCTCATGTAACACACACTGACCACAGCTCATGTAACACACACTGACCACAGCTCATGTAACACACACTGACCACAGCTCAGGTAACACACACATACACACACACATTGACCACAGCTCAGGTAACACACACATACACACACACTGACCACAGCTCAGGTAACACACACACACACACATTGACCACAGCCCTGGTAACACACTCTCACACACACACACTGACCACAGCTCAGGTAACACACACATACACACACATTGACATTGTCACGTGAGGGCGAACGGGGTCCAGGCGGGGGGGGTTGCAGAAGACGTAGGGAGTGCTGGCAGGGGTTGGATGTGTCGAAGGGAGAAGGACCTGGACTCGCTCTCCTCAGCCAATGGAGCAACAGTGCAAAGAAGGGGGTTGGGAAAGGGGTCTGGGGAGGTGTGGGTCCTGGCTACCACAGCAGCAGCGTGTGGAACGCTTCTCAGATGGAGGACTGCCCGGCTAGAATGTTGGGAAGGCGGGACAGACAGTTTGTGATTGACACTGATTCTCATGGAATAAGTTTGATTGTCAGCTCAGGTAACACTCACAAGACAATAATATTTAATATGTTCTGATTTCAATCCTCGTAATTTTTGCAGCTAAATACTCTGAGCTGAAGCCCAGTTGGCCACCTGAGCCCATTGGACACGGCAAATCATGGAGGACCAATCAGGACAGCTCTCATCTGCCCCGCCCCCCTCCAGGTCTCACTAATCAGAAGCAGTCGTGGTCAGGGGAGGGGCCGCGGATGCCCAGGCTGTGGGGGGGAGGGGCGAGCAGCCAGGGGTCACCCTTTAAAGGAGGTAAAAGCCACATACCCTGTCACCATAAAGTGTGTAAACTCCAGTGTGAGCAACATTCATGTGTGTGACTTCTGTCCAGAGTGGAGTGATGGAGGAGCAGGAAAATCCTGGCTGTTGCTAAGAAACCTCACACCACAGGTACACACGAGCATGCAAACACACAGTCACTCATACACATAAACACACATTTCATGATTATGAATCCATCAGCTGCAGATTTTTTTTGTTTTGACAATGATTTTTAAAACTGTATTCTATCCCCTAACCCTCACACAAACCTTTTTCAGTTTTACATTTTTAAATAAGCATCATTTAGGATATTTAATAATCAGTTTTCCTCGTGGGGACCCACAATGTGTGTGTGACTTTTACCATCCTTGTCAACAATGATAGAAACACACACATACACATGCAGCTGAGCTCATGCAAGAGTTCAGATTGTGTCTTCATTTTCTGTCATGTTGCTCTGAACTCAAACACGTCATTCTTCAGTGTGACAAACTGAAGCTCAGACATTCACAGCACTCACATTATTCTGCTGGCATGATGAAACGGAGGCTTTACATGGACGCGGCGTGACATCACGGGCCACAGAGACGCGGCGTGACATCACGGGCCACAGAGACGCGGCGTGACATCACGGGCCACAGAGACGCGGCGTGACATCACGGGCCACAGAGAGCGCGGCGTGACATCACGGGCCACAGAGAGCCGGCGTGACATCACGGGCCACAGAGACGCGGCGTGACATCACGGGCCACAGAGACGCGGCGTGACATCACGGGCCACAGAGACGCGGCGTGACATCACGGGCCACAGAGACGCGGCGTGACATCACGGGCCACAGAGACGCGGCGTGACATCACGGGCCACAGACGGCGTGACTCACGGGCCACAGAGACGGCGTGACATCACGGGCCACAGAGACGCGGCGTGACATCACGGGCCACAGAGACGCGGCGTGACATCACGGGCCACAGAGACGCGGCGTGACATCACGGGCCACAGAGACGGCGTGACATCACGGGCCACAGAGACGCGGCGTGACATCACGGGCCACAGAGACGCGGCGTGACATCACGGGCCACAGAGACGCGGCGTGACATCACGGGCCACAGAGACGGGCGTGACATCACGGGCCACAGAGACGGCGTGACATCACGGGCCACAGAGACGCGGCGTGACATCACGGCCACAGAGACGCGCGGACATCACGGGCCACAGAGACGGCGTGACATCACGGGCCACAGAGACGCGGCGTGACATCACGGGCCACAGAGACGCGGCGTGACATCACGGGCCACAGAGACGCGGCGTGACATCACGGGCCACAGAGACGCGGCGTGACATCACGGGCCACAGAGACGCGGCGTGACAGTTGAGGCTGTTTGTGTGTATCAGAATGTGTCAGACGTGTTTCTAAATTCTTGACCGTATACAACATCTTTATTTTACACGCCACCCTGGACATTACTGGAGTATTAACTGTACACATTTCAATCAATCAAACTGTATACATAAGAATATATAGAATATAGAATGAGTCATTTGTGTTGTTTCATACATTTCTGTTCATGTTGCTGTAGCAGCAGTTCACTGGCTCTGTGCTGAACTCTGTATAGTGAGATGAAACTGAATCGAATGTTATTATTATTATTATTATGTATATAATGTTATTATCTTCATGACTTTGTGTCTGTCTGTAGATTGATGGCTCGACATTGAAGACGATCTGTCTACAGCACGGCCCTCTGTTGACCTTTCACCTCGGCCTGACACAGGGCAGTGCTCTGATTCGCTACTGCAGTCCTCACGAAGCTGCCAAAGCCCAGAGTGCCCTGCATATGTAAGCCCCGCCCTCTCAGAACATGTTAGGAAATGTGGAACCTCTTATTGTTAGCTTGTGTTGGTGCCTCTGAAGGGTCAGTGTTTCGTCCATCTGTTGTCCAGGTGTGTTCTGGGAAACACCACCATCCTCGCTGAGTTCATGAGCGACGATGATGTCATCCGCTACTTCACACATTGCCAGACCACTGGGGTCACGGGGTCACCCGAGGAGTCATCCAGCTCTGACCCCACGTCACGTGAGGGCGAACGGGCTGCAGGCAGGGGGGGTGCAGAAGACGTAGGGATGGTGAGTGCAAGCTGGCAGGGGTTGGATGTGTCGAGGGGAGGAGCACCTGGACTCGCCCTCCTCAGCCAATGGAGCAACAGCGCAGAGGAGGGGGTGGGGAAAGGGGTCTGGGGAGGCGTGGCTCCTGGTTACCACAGCAGCAGCGTGTGGAGCACTTCTCAGATGGAGGATGGCCCAGCCGGAATGTTGCCAGGCAACCTGCTGGAAGGCGAGACAGACAGTTTGTGATTGACACTGTCATTTATTTACATACTGGTAGAGTTAAAGCTGCAGGGTCATTTCTGTGCCACTAAAGGCAGCAAACTGAAGTGAGAAAATAATGATTGTTTCCACATATCTAACAGCCTACAGAACTCTGTTCTCATTATATATTGTTTTCTCAAGAGTACGTTGAATCTGATGATGTCTTATTGTACCCAGATGTTCAAAGAAAGAGATATTTTGTAGAAAGACATGATGCCTGTTTTTTAAAACCATTACGATTTTTTTGCATTATTTTCATGACAATTTAGCAAATCTTGTTGTGATGTTGAGAAAACAGGACAGAAAAACATGAATGCATAATCTCTGTGACGCTTGTTTCGTTTTTGCTCTCCAGTCTGGTGAGGAAACAACGCGCTGTGGCTTTAAGACACAGAACACTCACAGACTGGCCACATTGACAGGCTGTTCTGTCCAGTGTGAACTGGTGTGAATCTGCTTTCACACATTCTCATTGCCAGAGTTAAGCTGTCTTGTATCTGAATGCAGGGACACTTCAAAAGGCCTTTCACACAGAAAGACTTTAAACTGCTCCAGATCTGAAAGTTACGCTGACATGCAGACACAGAGATCATTTCAGTTTCCAGACAAACAAGAATCTCATGAAAACATATCAGGTTTATATTTCACCTCAAAGTCCAATAAAAAGAAAAACTATTTTAAGATTATTTTGACATTCATCATAACTAGTCACCTCAGCCCCACTGTAATTCACTTAATACACTGACTGAAAGACACCGAATGCTAGAACTTCACCAGGACATTGTTCACAGTTTCTGACAGTTTAAAGGGCTCTGATGTCATGACAGTAACTCTTAATGGTCTTATGCAGCATATCATTTCTTCTGACTGTATTGTGATGTTGAGGTGAAATATGATGGAGTTTCTGAGATTCACACAGATGTGTTAAGTGTTTCATGCAGATCTTTCATCCAGAGGTGTGTGTGTGTGTGTGTGTGTGTGTGTGTGTGTGTGTGTGTGTGTGTGTGTGTGTGTGTGTGTGTGTGTGATGGCCGCAGGTCTCACTGACCACTCACTGTTTCCTTTATCTGTCTATCAGGTTTGCTACATTTATACCATTTCACTGAATATGTAAATGTGTTTGGTAATATATATCAGAGATCTTTTAAAGACTGTGTGTTCAGTTTGTGTCTGTAATGTGTGTGTGGAGAGTTTGTGTATATATTGTGTGTATGTGGGCACTGTACTGTTTTGGTGTGTATTTGTGTGCAGCTGCTTCAGATTGTACTTTGTCACTGTACACACTGCTGCTTGTGTTTGGCATTGGTGGGTTTCAGTTTCTTTTGTATCGGCTGAACTGCAATAATGATTCGATGAGCATTTTTAAGACACAAACGTGTGACGGCATTTCTGCCAAACTTTTCTGCCTGTCCAGAGTTTACAAACAGCTAAAACATTGTGTGTGTGTTTATGTTTCTGTATTGTTGTTTTGTTCAGACTTTAACACTCCTTTCAGTGTTTCATTTTTTGAGATTTTACAAAGAAAAGTGAGGAGCTTATTTAAATGAGTGAAATGTTATAAAGATTGAAGTATCAGGCGTTTGTGTGGCTGTTTTCTGAACTCGTTCAGGCTGTTTGTTACAGACTCTCTCACTCATATTGAGGATGTTTGGGTTTGTTCTGTGACTCCAGACGCTCATCATATAATGGCTCATTATAACATCATAACGTTTGATACATCAGTGTTATTCAGAGAGCCTCTGGAGAACCTCTGAGCACACTGAGAGCTTCACATATCTGTTCACGTTTGTTCTAACCTGAATCCAGAAGCGTGCTGAGGTCTTCTGATGTTCTGGAGGATCCGCTGATGGTCTTCAGGCTGATCTGATCGGCGCAGTTCGCTTTTATTTTCACTCGTGCGCGCGCGTGCCGGGGTCCTGGTGACGTCACCGCGCGGGAGCGCCGCGGAGCAGACGGACCGGTGAACGGAAGCACCGGAGAGATGAAGATGAACGGAGGACGCTAGAGAAGGTGAGCAGCACTGAGGGTTTTATTCTGACCACAGATCAGATCCAGCAGAGAAACGCCACCATCATCTGACGGGACGCGCGTCATCTCTGTGACGTGTCTGAAACGGCCTGTAGTGTCACCGCGTTAATCCGAATCGTGCATTTAGGAAAGCAGAAACGGATGTACGATCATAACAGCGAGTATTGAAAGTGAATTCGAGGGTCATGAATGCAGTAACACGATAAGCGATTCCTGCGCCGTTTTCTAACAGGAGTGTGAAGGTGGTCAGCGGCTGATATCCGGCACAGACTGTGTTGGTCATGCAGTCAAACCGGATTGTGTTGTGAAATGAAACTGTTTTACTAGACTGAAACTGCGCTGTATAAATGACAGCGACAAGACCAGCACTGGTCAGATGTTGTGATTATTATCGTCAATGATTCAGTCATGTGATGCTGTGGTTGACATGGCAACAGGATCTGTTCACTTGGGAGAGTGGGATGAATCAGGCTGAACATACAGGAACAAGATGATGTAATGATGATGACGTCATTGCTGGTTTATGTGTGTGCGTGCTTTTGCTAAACAGGACAAGAATGTCAGAAAGGTTCTGGGTATGAAGTGAAACCCGTGAAACTTATGAAGTTTTGCTTGAACTTCTTATCATTCACATGGCATCTCTTCTGATGTGATCAGATTCTGTGAGTTTGAGTGAGATGAGGATCAGATGAGTTTATCATTCACGCGGCATCTCTTCTGATGTGATCAGATTCTGTGAGTTTGAGTGAGATGAGGATCGGATGAGTTTATCATTCACGTGGCATCTCTTCTGATGTGATCAGATTCTGTGGGTTTGAGTGAGATGAGGATCAGATGAGTTTATCATTCACCGGCATCTCTTCTGATGTGATCACACTCTTCTGATGTGATCAGATTCTGTGAGTTTGAGTGAGATGAGGATCAGATGAGTTTATCATTCACGTGGCATCTCTTCTATTGATCTGATTCTGTGAGTTTAGTGAGATGAGGATCAGATGAGTTTATCATTCAGTGGCATCTCTTCTGATGTGATCAGATTTGTGGGTTTGAGTGAGATGAGGATCAGATGAGTTTATCATTCACGTGGCATCTCTTCTGATGTGATCAGATTCTGTGAGTTTGAGTGAGATGAGGATCAGATGAGTTTATCATTCATGCATCTCTTCTGATGTGATCAGATTCTGTGGGTTTGAGTGAGATGAGGATCAGATGAGTTTATCATTCAGCGGCATCTCTTCTGATGTGATCAGATTCTTGGGTTTGAGTGAGATGAGGATCAGATGAGTTTATCATTCACGTGGCATCTCTTCTGATGTGATCAGATTTGTGGGTTTGGTGAGATGAGGATCAGATGAGTTTAATTCGTGGCATCTCTTCTGATGTGATCAGATTCTGTGGGTTTGAGTGAGATGAGGATCGGATGAGTTTATCATTCACGCGGCATCTCTTCTGATGTGATCAGATTCTGTGGGTTTGAGTGAGATGAGGATCGGATGAGTTTATCATTCACGTGGCATCTCTTCTGATGTGATCAGATTCTGTGGGTTTGAGTGAGATGAGGATCGGATGAGTTTATCATTCACGCGGCATCTCTTCTGATGTGATCAGATTCTGTGAGTTTGAGTGAGATGAGGATCGGATGAGTTTATCATTCACGTGGCATCTCTTCTGATGTGATCAGATTCTGTGGGTTTGAGTGAGATGAGGATCAGATGAGTTTATCATTCACGTGGCATCTCTTCTGATGTGATCAGATTCTGTGAGTTTGAGTGAGATGAGGATCGGATGAGTTTATCATTCACGTGGCATCTCTTCTGATGTGATCAGATTCTGTGGGTTTTGAGATGAGGATCAGATGAGTTTATCATTCACGTGGCATCTCTTCTGATGTGATCAGATTCTGTGGGTTTGAGTGAGATGAGGATCAGATGAGTTTATCATTCACGTGGCATCTCTTCTGATGTGATCAGATTCTGTGGGTTTGAGTGAGATGAGGATCGGATGAGTTTATCATTCACGTGGCATCTCTTCTGATGTGATCAGATTCTGTGAGTTTGAGTGAGATGAGGATCAGATGAGTTTATCATTCACGTGGCATCTCTTCTGATGTGATCAGATTCTGTGGGTTTGAGTGAGATGAGGATCAGATGAGTTTATCATTCACGTGGCATCTCTTCTGATGTGATCAGATTCTGTGGGTTTGAGTGAGATGAGGATCGGATGAGTTTATCATTCACGCGGCATCTCTTCTGATGTGATCAGATTCTGTGGGTTTGAGTGAGATGAGGATCAGATGAGTTTATCATTCACGCGGCATCTCTTCTGATGTGATCAGATTCTGTGGGTTTGAGTGAGATGAGGATCAGATGAGTTTATCATTCACGTGGCATCTCTTTGGTTGTCGATTCTGTGGTTTGAGTGAGATGAGGATCGGATGAGTTTATCATTCACGCGGCATCTCTTCTGATGTGATCAGATTCTGTGGGTTTGAGTGAGATGAGGATCGGATGAGTTTATCATTCACGCGGCATCTCTTCTGATGTGATCAGATTCTGTGGGTTTGAGTGAGATGAGGATCGGATGAGTTTATCATTCACGCGGCATCTCTTCTGATGTGATCAGATTCTGTGAGTTTGAGTGAGATGAGGATCAGATGAGTTTATCATTCACGCGGCATCTCTTCTGATGTGATCAGATTCTGTGAGTTTGAGTGAGATGAGGATCAGATGAGTTTATCATTCACGCGGCATCTCTTCTGATGTGATCAGATTCTGTGAGTTTATGAGATGAGGATCGGATAGTTTATCATTCACGCGGCATCTCTTCTGATGTATCAGATTCTGTGGGTTTGAGTGAGATGAGGATCGGATGAGTTTATCATTCACGCGGCATCTCTTCTGATTATCAATTTTTTCTTCTGTGGGTTTGAGTGAGATGAGGATCGGATGAGTTTATCATTCACATCTCTTCTGATGTGATCAGATTCTGTGGGTTTGAGTGAGATGAGGATCGGATGAGTTTATCATTCACTGGCATCTCTTCTGATGTGATCAGATTCTGTGGGTTGTGAGTGAGGATGGAGGATGGATGAGTTTATCATTCACGCGGCATCTCTTCTGATGTGATCAGATTCTGTGGGTTTGAGTGAGATGAGGATCGGATGAGTTTATCATTCACGCGGCATCTCTTCTGATGTGATCAGATTCTGTGGGTTTGAGTGAGATGAGGATCGGATGAGTTTATCATTCACGCGGCATCTCTTCTGATGTGATCAGATTCTGTGGGTTTGAGTGAGATGAGGATCGGATGAGTTTATCATTCACGTGGCATCTCTTCTGATGTGATCAGATTCTGTGGGTTTGAGTGAGATGAGGATCGGATGAGTTTATCATTCACGCGGCATCTCTTCTGATGTGATCAGATTCTGTGGGTTTGAGTGAGATGAGGATCAGATGAGTTTATCATTCACGCGGCATCTCTTCTGATGTGATCAGATTCTGTGGGTTTGAGTGAGATGAGGATCAGATGAGTTTATCATTCACGGCATCTCTTCTGATGTGATCAGATTCTGTGAGTTTGAGTGAGATGAGGATCAGATGAGTTTATCATTCACGTGGCATCTCTTCTGATGTGATCAGATTCTGTGGGTTTGAGTGAAATGAGGATCAGATGAGTTTATCATGCACACGACATCTCTTCTGATGTGATCAGATTCTGTGGGTTTGAGTGAAATGAGGATCAGATGAGTTTATCATGCACACGACATCTCTTCTGATGTGATCAGATTCTGTGGGTTTGAGTGAGATGAGCATCTGATCTGGATTATTGATATAGTCTCAGTTTGTGTAAATCTTCAGTTAATATAACTTAATTTCTTCTTGGTTAGTTTTGTCTGCAGATGGCTAAGCTGTGGAGGAGGGGTGTGCTGTTATCAGAGCATTCAGCGAATGACTCTGTGGTTGTCATGCCGCTGGGGCCCGGGGTTATTACAGTGGCCCCTGAGGGCCTCAACAGATCGTGGGAGACTCCAGTGGTCGCTCCTGAGACGCCCATCTTCCTGATGACACGGGCAGCCCAAATCATCTCTGGAGTCTTCACATGGACTGCAGTACTGCTCACCTGCCAGCAGGTGTCGCCTTACACATTAAACCTGTTTTAAACACTGCTGATTTCTCAGTTTCTGATGTCAGCAGGTTTGTTGGAGGGTTTTCGTTTAGTTTAGCCAATGTTAGAACATTGGTGGATCACTAGTTCACAGTTAAGATCAGGCCATTTACAGTGACGCTTTCTGTAGTTCAGATATAAATGCTCCATACATGCATTTCTTGATCTTTTCTACATGTTACTCTGTGGTGTTTTTCTCTCTGTCAGATCTACATGCACTTGAAGTATTATAACTCTCCTAATGAACAGCGTCACATCGTTCGCATTCTCTTCTTTGTGCCGATTTACGCCTTTGATTCGTGGCTCAGTCTGCTCTTCTTCACTAATGAGGAGTTTTATGTTTACTTCGACACGCTCCGAGATTGTTATGAAGGTGAGCACACATCTGTCGCCACACCAACAAACATCAACCAATCATTTTATTATTTCCCCTTCATTCACCTTTGTCAGCTGTGTGATGTCATGTTATATCAGCTCACTCATAAGCTGATAGGATGAATCATTGTCCAATCAGGGCAATGTAGGGTGTGGCTAATGCAGAACTATATTGAAAATATTCTGTGATGATCTGTAAACCTACATGTGAACATTCATTACAATGTGTGTGTGTGTGTTTTCTCCAGCATTTGTGATCTACAACTTCCTGAGTTTGTGTTATGAGTATCTGGGTGGGGAGAGCGCCATCATGGCTGAGATCAGAGGAAAACCCATCCAGTGAGTTGAGTGTTTACTTCCTTCTGTCTGTCTGAGTTACATCAGGTTACATCTGATGTGTATGTATGTGTGTGTGTGTGTGTTTAGGTCCAGCTGTGTGTACGGCACTTGTTGTTTATGGGGCAGAACTTACTCCATTGTCTTTCTGCGCTTCTGCAAACAGGTATCAGACACACACACTGATAGTGCACACCACACACACTCACTCATACACATAACAGACAGACACACACACACACACACAACAGACAGACACACACTCACTCATACACACACAACAGACAGACACACACTCACTCATACACACACAACAGACACACACACACTCACTCATACACACACAACAGACACACACACACTCACTCATACACACACAACAGTCACACACACACTCACTCATACACACACAACAGACACACACACACTCACTCACTCACTCACAAGAACTATACAGACAATTAGTGTCTGAAAGAAGATAAGTGTCTAAAAATCCACTTTCGAGAACATGCTGGTTTCATACAAAAATCATGAAAAGCTGTTACTGTGAAACAGCTGTGATGTCTGGATGTGAGTTGTGGTCACAGCTGTGATGTCTGGATGTGAGTTGTGGTCACAGCTGTGATGTCTGGATGTGAGTTGTGGTCACAGATGTGATGTCTGGATGTGAGTTGTGGTCACAGCTGTGATGTCTGGATGTGAGTTGTGGTCACAGCTGTGATGTCTGGATGTGAGTTGTGCTCACAGCTGTGATGTCTGGATGTGAGTTGTGCTCACAGCTGTGATGTCTGGATGTGAGTTGTGCTCACAGCTGTGATGTCTGGATGTGAGTTGCGCTCACAGCTGTGATGTCTGGATGTGAGTTGCGCTCACAGCTGTGATGTCTGGATGTGAGTTGCGCTCACAGCTGTGATGTCTGGATGTGAGTTGCGCTCACAGCTGTGATGTCTGGATGTGAGTTGCGCTCACAGCTGTGATGTCTGGATCTGTCTGTCAGGCGACACTGCAGTTCTGTGTGGTGAAACCTCTGATGGCCCTCATCACATTGATCCTACAGACCTTCAGGAAATACAGAGATGGAGATTTCAAGTGTGTCAATTCATCTTGTCATCTCACACAAATATATAACACACAGTTATCACTGACTGCAAATTCATGAACAGATTTTTTCTCTCCATCTGTCTTTCTGTTTGTGTCTATCTGTCTGTCTTTATGCAGTGTGGCGAGTGGTTATCTTTATGTGACAATCATCTATAACGTCTCGGTCAGTCTCTCTCTCTACGCTCTGTTTCTCTTCTACTTCGCCACGCGAGATCTGTTGGAGCCGTACAGCCCCGTGCTGAAGTTCTTCATGGTCAAATCTGTCATTTTCCTCTCATTCTGGCAGGGTGAGTCCTTCTGCTCTTCACAAATAACACACACACCAGCAGCTGCCTGTGATTTCTCTGTGAAGACTTCAGAGTTCAGGTGTTGTTGGGTGGTTGATGTATGCGTGTTTGGCCCTGCACTTTTTTCCTAATCTTGTCTGATGTTTTGCTGTTTATATCAGAATAAATTCTCCAGTGTTTTAGGGTTTAGAGAGAGTTGTGATACAGCAGAACCAGATATTAAAAAAGGCTGGATTTGTTTTGCTAACACCTGTGTAATCCTGACACTGTTCAGACAGTCAGTTGACTAGTGACTGATGGACTGAAAGTGTTTTACTGGCCTACAGCAGCTTTAAAGCAGAACATGAAGGTGTGGGTGAGATGATTGTTGGTAAAACTGTATGACTGATACAGGAATGCTGTTGGCTATCCTGGAGAAATGTGGAGGAATTCCTCGGATAAACTCTCCTGATGTCACGGTGGGGGAGGGGACTGTTGCTGCTGGTTACCAGAACTTCATCATCTGCATTGAGATGTTCTTCGCTGCTCTGGCACTCAGACATGCCTTCACACATGAGGTCTACATGGACAAGACACTGGAAGCCCACGGTAACAATCACTGATCACATGAGCCAATCACATTATGATTTATTCAGTCTGTGAGCACTGACCTGCTCTCACAGGAAATATAGATGAAATCACATCAGACTCAACCTTCTTATTATAGGCCTTGCTTGTCAAACAGTGATGAACATGCAGAATGTGATTTGTATTTCCGGTGCTCTGATGTATATGAATGTTTCTGGCTCTTCTGGTTGGTTTTCACTCATAATGTTTCTCTCTCTCACTCTCAGGTTGTGTTTCTATATATGGTCAGTATGGTAGGTTTACTGTGTATTTTCTCATCTATGTGTTTTCGGTTTGTGCTCATCAGAGTCTCTTTAATAAATCTGCTGTGTGTCTGTGGAGGGACAGACAATCTTTGTATTGAATTCATTTGACTTTTGAAAGTTGAAAGTGGGGACTAAATGTCCACACAAGTAAATTTTGACCTTGAACAGAATGAGGAAACAAGCCTATAAATCGCACAGAATGATCTATTTTGAAAGCAGAAAGTTTTTTATGATGGGTAGGTTTAGGGGTAGTGTAGAGGATAGAATATACAGTTACACTTATTTTTTATTCTTATTTTTTATGGCTGCTTTTTCTTCATTATTTGATCCAAATCATCCATTTCAAAACATTTTTTTAATGAAATTGCAATTTTCTAATGAGAGAAATTAGCACAACATAATAATTTGTGGACAAAACTTTTTAATAATTTAAGCAGTCAGCTTTAGAGAAAGATTTTTAAGCTCATGAGAAACATTTAAATCTTGTGTTTTAAAACTGATACTGTATGACCCACAGAAAGAGAAGGCCCCTTAGCAATGTTCTGTCACAACAGAGGGATGAACACTGTGAAGCATGTCATGAGCAGCACTGCTGGAATACTCCACAGAAACCTCATCTGTCTCTCTCTGTCTCAGGTCGTTGTGCTCAGACGAGTATCTCCAGCAGTCTGAAGGAGACAATGAATCCTGGAGACATGTTTCAGGATGCCCTCCATAACTTCTCTCCTGCATACCAGCAGTACACACAACAGAGCCGAGCAGAACCCCTGACCCGATCCGACAGCACCAATGAAAAAACCCTGCTGCTCAGCTCAGACGACGAGTTCTGACACACACACACACACACACGTATGTGGTTTACAAGAACTTTCCATAGCCGTAATGATTTTATACTGATCTATCAAACTTTCTATCCACGTCCCCAACCCCAACCCTAAAACTCACAGAACACTCTTCAATTTTAATTCAAATAAAAACACCATTTAGTGTGTTTTTAAGCCATTTGGTTCTACAGAAAGTGTCCTCGTAAACCATGTTTACATCATTATAAACATTTGTGTCCTTGTAAACCACATATAGCAGTACACACGATACACAGACACATGACAAACAACACACACATGACACGACACACACATGACACACACACAGACGAACACACACAAACCAGAGCTGAGTGGAACCCTTGACCCCATCCGACAGCACCAGTGATGGAGCGGCCGGATATGAAATGTGCCACAGCGACATCCTGGATTCTGACGTGCTTGCACTGTTGTTGTTTTTATTATTTTAAAGCTGTACTGTACAAATAACATTAGAATAAAACCATTAGGAAAGGTTTAGATATGCGATTCGTCTCCACTTACAAATCAACATTTTTAAGACGTTTCTCCCTGCCGGAGAAATTCACCACCACCAAAACTTCCTGCCATGTGTTACATCCAGCAGTTTGTCCATAGAGAATGCAACCACAATCATACTACACAAAGACAGCCAATAGTTTTAAACATTCATAACACTTCAATCCTAATAAGAAAGATTGTTGCCGCCAATAAACCCATGTCATTTTTGATGCCAGCACTTGTTTTTTATAAGTAATGATAACTGAATGTCTTTATCAATGACAACATTGTGGTTTACGGTGCAGATCGCCCAAATGAACATACAGAAGGAACACACACTCGAGCCGGTGCTGGTTACTGTGTTTCACATGTTAGACTGAGAAAACAAGTATGAGTGAGTCTGTAAGAGCAGAGAATGTGCATCAGCATCACGTCTGTGAAGCTCTTGTGTTTTACATGTGTCTTCTCAGACTGGATCTCTATAATCTACAAACAGTGCACAATTGACGAATGTTTGAACTGCAGAGATAAAGTGATACAGTGTACAGGATTACACTGTGCCCCAATAATACGTTTTAAATCAAAAGAGAGCTGTAAGTGTCAGAATTAATCACGGCAACAACACTTTTTGTAATTGAAGACCTGACATTTTCCTGTGTTGTTTATTTAGTTATGAGTAAATAATTATTTTAAAGCAATATTAAAGTGTTGTTATGAATCATGTGATAAATACATATGGTAATGTTCACCAGTTGTGAAGAGTGTAACGCACTGGTGAACAGGTGAACATCAGGGCTGTTGCTGCTTTCTGAGGGTGTGACTGATGTGTGACCAGGTGCAGCAGGTGATACATGGCAGCTCACACAGATCACACTGGAAATGTCATTTGGGGAGTTGTCTGGAATGTACAACAAATCAGTCCAGCCAGTTTCTGAGTTCTGTATTGAGTTCTTAATATAACACACACAGTAATAAAAGAAAGACTGACAGAGTTTCTCACAGTTTCAAGTGTTTCACAGTGAAACTGTGAAGATGGACAGCTGGAGCGGATCAGCCAGACCAGGTCAGATTATTCTTATGTGTTAATAAATTCTGTGAAATAAATGCAAATTATGTCGTTTACTGTATTATAGTGTCTCATGTTAGAGTAACATTTATGGAATGTATTTTCAATCATTCTGATGGACAGTGAACTGTGAAGCTGTTTTAATGAGCCAATTGTCTGATAACAGATGAAGATCAGAGACGTTCAGCAGGATTTCAAAGAATAGGAAGCAAACGCAGACCTCGAAGCAGTGAGTTCTACATTCAGCATGTTTATTTATTTATTTAGGTCTAAAATACAGCATTTAAGATTTACTTGTAATACTAGAACTGATGCTTCTCATTTTATATCTAGTTTTATATAATCTTATCTTAATTTATCTTATTTAATTGGCTTAGACAATAACATTTATACATTTTCTGAACTGTCTTAAAATATTTTAATTACCTGATTAGTTAGTACTTTCTAAATAGACTTTAAACTTACATCAGAACTAAAGATCCAGTCAAAACCTGAATCTTACAGCTAAACTGGTCCTGCGGTTCCATCTTTGATTTCATGTTTAGTTTTGCTTTCATTTGATGTCACTAACACAGTAGTCATGTAACAAGCTTGAGTTATTGTCTCAGAGCGCTGCTGAAAAATTACATCCTACAATCATTTAACAAAACTGTTAAAATACAAGTATTTGTTTGTGTGATTCCAGTGCTGGTGACCAAACAAGAGAGGAGAATCATGCTGCTGGGTTCACACACAGATGCCAAAGCATCCTGTGGTAACACCATCCTGGGGCAGAAGATGTTTTCAGAATCACCCTCCAGCCCTCGTTTGTTTGAGACACATGCTGGGATTGTGTTAAAGAGACGCCTGATGGTCATCAACACTCCTGACCTGCTTGATTTTGCACTATATTCTGAAGAAGACATAAGGAGATGTTTCCTTTTGGCCTATCCTGGTCCTCATGCCCTGCTCCTGGTCCTCAAGCCTGGCACCTTCACAGATCAGGAGAGAGATGCCCTCAGGCTCATTGACATAATTTTTGGTGCGGGTGCATCAGAGTTTGTGATCGTCATCTTCATGCATGAAGAGCAGATGTCTGAATATTCTGACACTGAGCGCAGAGCTGTGGAGTCTCTACTACAGACCTGCAGACGACCGCCCTTTGACCTCAGAAAGAAAGGAGACAAATTGCAGGTGCAAAAACTTCTGGAGAGCATTGAGAAGATGGTGGAGGACAACAGAGGCCACTACTTGAAGATTCCTGAAGCAGTTACTAGGGAAACAGACATAATTTGCCAAACATCGAAGGGTAAAAAATAATTTTTCTTGCTGTTTATGTGAAATATGGGTCTACCCTTTTATTCTGCATTTTCACATTGTGTTTAACCCCTGGTTATCTACATTCTAAACTCCGTATCATGAGCTGTGTACAGTGAGAAAAACCCCACACGCTGTTTAACTGCTGTAATCTGAGGGAAGAGTAAACAATGTCAAACCGTGACAGGAAACACCAGCGAAAGCTGGGGTGGAGTCCAGATAGTCAGTGTAAAGGTCTGGCTACAGGAGACTGAGGAACTTACCTGGTGACCTGTTCTCTCAGTGATGCAGAAGTGCGAGACAGGCATTTTTTAAAAGCCCCATGCGCTGTATCAGATCTTCACTTTTGACACCACAAATATGCAAATGTGAATGATAATACAGGGTAAAGTGTGAAACGTGAGATCATGAATACACAGGGTTGGCTCTTAAAGAATTAAAACCATCATGAAATCTTAATTTGCTCTTCTAATTTTCTTATGGAATCTTGAATTGTTTATGCTAAATTACTAATCAGTGCACGTCATTTTTTAAACTCATGTGCCCTCGTACCTTTAATCAAAAATATGAACCCCCCTCCCTCTTGAAACAACATCTGTTGATGACGGATGTCTTTCCCAGAGGGCGGGACTATATTAACTGTTCAATTGCCAGTTTCTACCCCTCCAACTTCCAACAATCCAGTCAGTTCCTAAAGAATGAAATCAAGCCCTGTGCTACATTTTCTCACAAACACAAACTGTCTGATGCTGAAAGCACTGTGCTTTGTGAAAAACAGCATATTTACTGAAACGGTTTGATTTGATGACTGTAACACAAACTGTCTGACACAGCAGAACTTTGTGGGAAGCTGTAAATTACTGCAACACTAATTACGTAAACGCTGCAACAAAAACACATTTCAAGAAAGCTTCTGTTCCACCCTCACTGTGAGCAGATGTTGTTTCCCAGCTGTTGTTGATGGAGTTCAGTACAGTACAGTACGTTGTTTTGACAGGAACCTCATAAGGGTGGAGTTAGAAAGTTACTGATCAGCAAACCCAGTAAGATCTCCTGGAATGATCTTTCAGGGTGTCAGCAAACCCTTGATACTTGTATGTGATTGAAACCTGGAATGCAGGTTTATTGGTTAATATCATTATGGTGCATTTTTCCATGTTTGAAAGTTGTTTGTAAATATGAGAAATGTTCACTTTCATCGTTTCTGACTGTGTAACATTGAGAACATTTGTGATTCGCAGCCTCTGCTGGTTCTGAGAAGAGCTCTGATGATGTGCGGATTGTGCTGATTGGAAAAACTGGAGCAGGGAAAAGTGCAACAGGAAACACTATCCTGGGACGAGACGTGTTTGAGTCTGAAGGCTGCATGACTTCTGTGACGAAGAGATGCCAGAGAGAGAGTGGAGAGGTGTGTGGACGAACTGTGACTGTGGTGGACACACCAGGACTGTTTGACACAACCCTCAGCAATGATGAGATCCAGCAGGAGATCATGAGATGTATTGGGCTCTCTGCTCCTGGACCTCATGTGTTTCTGCTGGTGATTGCTGTCGGTCCGTTCACACAGGAAGAGAGAGAAACTCTTCAGCTCATCCAGATGACCTTTGGACAGAAAGCTGAGAGCTACACTATAGTGTTGTTCACACGAGGAGACAACCTCAGAAAAAGTTTTGAAGATTACGTTCAGGAAGGTGATCCACATGTGCAGAAACTGATCAGTGACTGTGGAGGAAGATGCCACATGTTTAATAATAAAGAGAAGGACCCTGTTCAAGTTGAGCGTTTATTACAAAAGATTGATATGATGGTGAGAAATAATGACGGCACTTTCTACAATGACCAAATGTTCCAGGAGGCCGAGAGAGCTGTCAGACTCATTCAAATGTACAAGAAGAGAGAGGCAGAGGTCAAACGAGAGATGGAGGCCATTAAAGCCAAATATGAGTCTGAAATTCAAGAATATAAAGAGAAACTAGAGGATGAAAAAGTAAAAGGGAAAGTTAGAGAACTTCTGCTGATGGTGAGAGCGACCACACTGTCTAAAAAACATCATACAGGAAAACAAGAGACTGGAACCACAGCAGATCCTGAACAATCACAATATAAAGCTCATTTTGAGAAAGAGAATGAAGATGACAAACAAGAAGAGCAAAATCCACTTTCAGGAAAAACAGATGTGGACACAGAGGAGGAAACAGCACGAGGAGCAACAGGAGGAGAATCTGACCGAGATAAAAAGGCAAACAAGAAAAACCGAAAAGGTTTTTACTTTGGAATCTTAACAGTGAAAAAAAAAGAAAAAAAGCAAAGACAAACAGTTGACATGTTGATGGAAGAATATGAAGCAAAAGAATCAGCCAGTGGAGAAGAGAAAAGAGAAGAAATTAAACATCCAGTCACAGATCAGAAGATCAGCAGACATTCTGACAGTTTCAAACGAGAAAAACCCCTGATGAATCCAGGAGACCAGAGTGACATGAAGAAGCAAGAATATTTTGTGCCCAAAAAATCTGAAGAGTTAAAAGACACAGTGACAGACAAAGTTTTCCTTCAGAAGATGAAGGAAATGGAGGAGCACATGCAGAAGATGATGGAGGACATGAGACTGTACAGAGAGACTGCTGAGCTGTATGCTGAAGAACTCAAGAGAATTAAAAACTGCAATTCTCAAAAACTGACCAGCTGGCAGCAGAAAAGCCCAAAACGAAAATGTGTCCTTCAATAACAGAGATCTTTTTTATGTGTGGTGTCAGTACATCTCTTCAACCCTCATTTAGTTTAGTACATTTAGGCATGAATTTTTTCCTCCATTTTGAATGCAGTGGTAAGGCAAGCAGTAAGCCTGAAGATAATTAAATACGTATTCATCTTCTTGAAAAGCTCTAGATTGTGTTGAAGTCTTTGGTTATTTCTATAATTCAATATCTGCTGAGGTAACCATACAGTGCAGTCAGAAACATTACTGTAGCCTATATTAGGGGAACGTTCCCAGAACAAATAAGGTGCTGTCCACTTACACCTTTACAACGATCCAGTTTTTATCTTGGGACATATGGTCCACGAGTGATAAAAAGTTAGTTTAAGGTTTAATTGTGATTCTTTTCTTAAAAAATTGAGTACTGCAGTTGTATAAATAGAGGAACTGACAACATCTCACTTGTAGTACATTTGTGTCCACTAGGAACCTACCGAAACCTGATTGTGAAACAAACAGGTGAATTATAGTGTTTTTTATTTGTATAAAGGGAGATATTGGCACAATAGTAAATGTAATAAGCAAGATATCTCTGTGAGCCTATATCAGACTTTATAATGTGAAAATGTGTGGATTTGTTATTTGAATTTTAATTATATTAACAACAAAAGTTTAACTCGGCGGACAATTTGTGCTGTGATACAGTGTCAGTACTGACTGCATGAAACAACCTTTTTCTGTCAGCAAAACAGAAAACAGCTGTTTCACAGACACCTGACTAATCCCTAATGCTCTGTTGAATAATAAGTACTCTCGTTACAGTATTCAGCTTGATTTCTTTTTTGTTTGGTTGCTGTGATAGTGAAGTGAAACTAGCATCTGATTTGACAGACAGGTGGCTTTGAAACCAGTAATGTTACTGTGGTAGTCCAGTGGCGTCCTCTGGTCTGCAACATTCTGTGTGCTCGAGGTGAACTGCACTTAGCCCTCCACTGACTGCTGACGTGCTGCTGCAGGCAGAGGAGGAACCGAGACAGGCCTCAGTTCAGACCCTGATGTTTGCATTACGTGTTTGTTTGTTTGTACAGGAGCACATATTACATGTAATGGTCAGAAGAAACATGCACATGTTATTATTGTCATCAGAGTGTGTTGTCTTCACAGCTTTCACAGCTAATTTCACAGCTTAACTTAGTGATAGCTATCAAGATACTTACGTAACAGAAACGTTTGTGAAACGAATAATCTGCCCTGTCTTTAATATATAACCTGAGTGTAAACATGCCACAGAACAACAGCAGGTGATGGAATATCTAAAGTAACTTGACCGCGTTTGTTTAGACGTGTGTTTGACATTGTGGTTGTTATGAAGTGTTTATCAGACATTTATCAGAAGTCTGAGCTATTTACTGAGATAATTTACTGAGGCATTTGTAAAGGCTTGTTCTGGTGTTGCTGATGTGGGTGAAGATTATCTTCATTCATCGATGGACTGATCCACAGATCTGATCTCAAACACAGATATAATATACATTCAAATAATCCTGCCCATTTATTACGGGTGCGTGTTTGTAACATAAGATGTATAACAGAATAAAGGTGTAGGAGTGATTAGCAATGATGAGTTTGGACAGACGGACAGGACATGAACCTTCAGTAATCTGTAGAGCAGTTGTGAAAGAGACATCACTGACTGAATCTGTTGAGATCACTCGAGTACTCTGGAGGAACTCATCTGATCTGTTTGGATCTGATGTTATTACTGTCAGTTCTCGGTTCTTTACAGATGTATAACACACGTTCTTTTCTCGATATATTGTGTTGTCTTCTGCAGGTATATGATGCTGTGGGATCTAATGTTCTCTGTGTCTGTGATCAGATCTCACATGCTCAAGGTCCATGAGAACCTCCATTCAGCAGAAGTGCTTCAGACACTGGACCTGTGATTGAAACTCTGGTCTGGGGTTAATGTTGTGTGAGATGTTTATAGTAAAGTCTGTGCTAGTGTCCTAGTGTTTTACAGTGAGACTGAAGGTTGTTGTTCTCTGTGCTTGTTAAACTGACCCCAGATCTGCTGTGTGTAACGCTGTTGTTCTTAAGTGTGTAAACATCAGGAAGTTTCTGTTTGGTGTTCAGGTGTTCATCTGAAATCAGAATCATAACATACTAAATGAATTTTGCGCTTCAGTGACGTGTATATGTTGCTCGCTGGTTTTCTACACAACCTAATTCACTGGATCTGAATGTTGGTTAAAGAGCGACATTGTGAGCATCAACCTTTCGACCGTATTGTGAATGCTGGCAGGAGTCTGGAAACGCTGAGACAACGTTGTGACGTCAGCGGAACGTCAGTGTTGAGCGCGTGTTTCTCACCGGACTGTAAACCTGCAGCGCGACCGGAAGTTCACAACACGCCGCGAGACGACGCGGTTTACAGACGAAGAGTCGAGCTAACATCGACCACACAGAAGAGTCGAGCTAACATCCACCACACAGAAGAGTCGAGCTAACATCCACCACACAGAAGAGTCGAGCTAACATCCACCACACAGAAGAGTCGAGCTAACGTCCACCACACAGAAGAGTCGAGCTAACATCCACCACACAGAAGAGTCGAGCTAACATCCACCACACAGAAGAGTCGAGCTAACATCGACCACACAGAAGAGTCGAGCTAACATCCACCACACAGAAGAGTCGAGCTAACATCCACCACACAGAAGAGTCGAGCTAACGTCGACCACACAGAAGAGTCGAGCTAACGTCCACCACACAGAAGAGTCGAGCTAACGTCCACCACACAGAAGAGTCGAGCTAACATCCACCACACAGAAGAGTCGAGCTAACATCGACCACACAGAAGAGTCGAGCTAACGTCGACCACACAGAAGAGTCGAGCTAACGTCGACCACACAGAAGAGTCGAGCTAACGTCGACCACACAGAAGAGTCGAGCTAACGTCGACCACATACACATCGACCACACAGAAGAGTCGAGCTAACGTCCACCACACAGAAGAGTCGAGCTAACGTCCACCACACAGAAGAGTCGAGCTAACGTCCACCACACAGAAGAGTCGAGCTAACGTCGACCACACAGAAGAGTCGAGCTAACGTCGACCACACAGAAGAGTCGAGCTAACGTCGACCACACAGAAGAGTCGAGCTAACGTCGACCACACAGAAGAGTCGAGCTAACGTCGACCACACAGAAGAGTCGAGCTAACGTCGACCACACAGAAGAGTCGAGCTAACGTCGACCACACAGAAGAGTCGAGCTAACGTCGACCACACAGAAGAGTCGAGCTAACGTCGACCACACAGAAGAGTCGAGCTAACATCCACCACACAGAAGAGTCGAGCTAACGTCGACCACACAGAAGAGTCGAGCTAACGTCACACCTGAGACAGATCATGTCTGACAACGAGGACAAGTGAGTTACTAACAGCGTCACTTACAGTCTGACATTAACAAGATGATATTGTCTCAGAGTTATAACATACACTGACCGTAGAAATGAGCGTGACGTGTGCAGGTTGTATATCTGGATGTCTGAACATCGTTTTTTGTTGTTTGTTTGTTTGTTTGTTGATCAGTTTTGATGATGGAGACTTTGATGATGTTGAAGATGAAGAAGCTCTGGATGATCTGGAGAATGCAGAAGATGTAAGAACTGTGTGTTCTTCAGTGAAGATTCAGTGTTACGTGTATTATGTTACTAATGCATATTACACTTACTCAGTACCACAGACTTTATCATGTTTAAACACGTGCTGTCTAATCGTACATTTGTTCTGAATTATATTTATGAAATCAACAATAATTGTGGTGATTTTATTATTGTATTGTTCACTCGTAGCCATCTTTAGATTTTCTGTCAGACACTGACTGGGTGAAATCTGAATGTAGTGTGTGTTCTGGACTGTTGTGTTAATGTGTTGATGTGATGTGTGTGTTCTGGACTGTTGTGTTAATGTGCTGATGTGATGTGTTGATGTGATGTGTGTGTTCTGGACTGTTGTGTTAATGTGTTGTGTTGATGTGATGTGTGTGTTCTGTTGTGTTGATGTGATGTGTGTGTTCTGTTGTGGTGATGTGATGTGTATGTTCTGGACTGTTGTGTTAATGTGTTGATGTGATGTGTGTGTTCTGGACTGTTGTGTTAATGTGCTGATGTGATGTGTTGATGTGATGTGTGTGTTCTGGACTGTTGTGTTAATGTGTTGTGTTGATGTGATGTGTGTGTTCTGTTGTGTTGATGTGATGTGTGTGTTCTGCTGTGTTAATTGATGTGATGTTGACTGTTTGTTGATGGCTGTTGTGTTAATGTATTGTGATGTGATGTGTGTGTTCTGGACTGTTGTGTTAATGTGTTGTGTTGATGTGATGTGTGTGTTCTGGACTGTTGTGTTAATGTTGTGATGTGATGTGATGTGTGTGTTCTGGACTGTTGTGTTAATGTGTTGTGTTGATGTGATGTGTGTGTTCTGTTGTGTTGATGTGATGTGTGTGTTCTGCACTGTTATGTTAATGTGATGTGTGTGTTCTGCACTGTTATGTTAATGTGATGTGTGTGTTCTGCACTGTTATGTTAATGTGGTGTGTGTGTTCTGGACTGTTATGTTAATGTGATGTGTGTGTTCTGCACTGTTATGTTAATGTGATGTGTGTGTTCTGGACTGTTGTGTTAATGTGTTAATGTGATGTGTTGATGTGATGTGTGTGTGTTCTGGACTGTTGTGTTGATGTGTTGTGTTGATGTGATGTGTGTGTTCTGGACTGTTGTGTTGATGTGATTTGTGTGTTTGTTTGTTTATTCTGCAGGAAGACCAAGAGAACGTTCAGATTCTGCCGGCAGGTGAAGGGCTGCAGGCCAATCAGAAGAGAATCACCACCCCATACATGACCAAATATGAGCGAGCGCGTGTGCTGGGAACACGAGCACTGCAGATCGCGTGACCGCGCGCACACAGACACACAGACACACACACACAGACACACACACACAGACACACACAGAGACACACACACACACACACACACACACACACACACACACACACAGACACACACACACAGACACACACACACACACACACACACACACACACACACACACACACACACACACACACACACACACACACACAGACACACACACACAGAGAAATGCTGCAGTACCATTGAAAATGTGAGGTCATCAGTGACATCACTTCCTCTGTAACAGGATGTGTGCACCTGTGATGGTGGAGCTGGAAGGAGAAACAGATCCACTACAGATCGCCATGAAAGAGCTGAAGTACAATAACACACACTTGTTATACAACACACTTAAATGCGTTAGTCTGGTGTGTGCTGTACATAAATGTTGTGTGCTTGTTTTTTCTTGTTCCAGTTAGTGTTGTGTTGGTGTAGTTTAATGGTCTTTGCATGGTGTTGATAGGTTTGCATGTGTTTGTAGTTTGTGATATTTGTGTGGTGTGTGTTTGTGATGTGTGTGCAGTGTTGTGATTTGTACAGCGTGTGTGTGCAGTGTTGTGATTATTGTTTGTTTGAATCTTTTGTCAGGAGCAGAAAGATTCCCATCATCATTCGCAGATATCTGCCGGATGGGAGTTATGAGGACTGGGGCTGTGATGAGCTCATCATTACAGATTGAGGATCCTGCACACGTTCACATCACATGTACAGTATCAGAGTCACATCATGTGTGTGGAGATTACATGTGTACAGCAGTGCTCACATCTACTGTGTTGTGTGAAGCTTCTTTTCAGCAGGCAATACTTGTATCCATCCACAAGAGGGCAGTACAAGCACATAATAACTTTACCACTCAATGCCAAGACTCTCCAGGTTTCCCAGTGTAATTGTTTATTTAATGTCTGTTACTTTGTTTTATTGAAGCAGAATTAAAGCTTTTGTAACATGTTGATAGACTGTGATCTCGTCTTGTCTTTCAGTGTGTGTATTCAGAATCAGTTGTCACACGGAAACAGGAATCTTCCACAGATGCAGTGTCAAATATCAAGCAGAAAATTTGTGCTGTGGACTGTGGTGACTGACAACATGTGACACACAGAGTCCAGAATATCACTGCAGTGTCTGATTCACACACACGGGTTGAAGGTTTGAGCAGTGGATCATTTTGCTCTCATGGCGAGTGCAGTAACAGAGAGACATATGACCAGAAAGAGAGAGAGCTGCTAGAATAACAAATCTAAAATAACTCTCTAAATCTCAGCGCAGTCAGACCTGCTGTATGAGTGTGTGTTGTGTCCCAGTGAAACTGCAGGCCAGAGGACCGACAGCCCCCACCAACCCCACAGAGCTGAATGAGTCTCTTTGTTTAAAGAAAGTATCACACAGATGATTAAATCAGGGGAATTAGAAATCAGCCTGAACTCCCAACACACACAGTATTAATGCAGAAGCCGTTGAGATTATATTGTTTTCAGCCCATCAGAGTGAAACTAAAACCTGCAGTACACATAATAAAACACAATGACTCTATTTCAGTTGAGTATGCATACTACACACTACTGAGGGAAGAGTACACACTGTAGTATCTAAATACTACAGTGTGTACAGGACTTCCTGTCGTGTGTTCATGTCATGAAACAGTTTGTGAAAAAACTGAGTCAAAAAGAAATAAATGTTGAAAGTTTGTGGGTGAAAATGCACGTCGTATCCGGTGCTGCAGAAATACAATGCAGAGCAATGAGCATGAAATCAGATTGACAATGAAACGTTATTGAGTCTTCAGGTGGGACAGAGAAGATTCAGATGAATGACAGCAGGTGTGTGAAATGACTTCAGCTTTATTTCCAGTGAGGAAGGTTAGTTACTGCGCTTTTTATTTACACTGAAAAACACCCACCACAACATTACACAACACAAACTCAACACCACAACAAACCGCTACTGATAAAAAACAACAAATATAAATAATATTCTGTAATATATAACAAGAATGACCTACCGTACGACGTAGGCTCAGAAATTCACTTTTTGCTTGTTTTTAATAATTCAGGTAAAAAGGACAAAAAGAAGTCTACATGAAAAGAGAAGAAAACACAATAATGAAACTCTTCTACAGTAAGAGACCGTCAGTCTGAGAACATCTTACACGTTTTTGTTCTGTCAGGAAGGGAAAGTTTTTCATTGTGTTCAGAAATGAGTGTTGATGTGTTTAAATTTCGCTCAGATTATTTTTATACTGTAATTATTCCCACATAATACGTACACGCACTTTGTAACGTGAAAGCAGATTTGTGAGTTTTTATATGTAAGTTTTATGACGTATCGCTCAGTTTCTTCCTGACAGTCTCGTTCAGTGTTCATCTGCCTTCTGCATTCATATTTACACACATAAGTGAAAAATGGCCTTAACAAACACGAGAAAGTGGTGAAGACGTTCAGCGGAGTTATGGCAATAAAATAACAACAGTACAACATCAATACAAAAGATTACAGCAATGCAAACGTCATTATTTTGTGATAAAAACAATATGGCCTTATTTTGGTTAATGAAAAGAGATTATTCATTCATACAAATTAAAAAACACAGATGTATTATTATCAAGTCTCTGTGTGTGTTTGTGTTAAAGTGAATGTTGGGTGATTTTCACACAGTGTATGCTACTGCTGAATCAAACTGAGGGCAGGTATTTACCCATTATTTCTTGTTGTAATGTTTTGGTCTCTTACTTTGGTAATATGTGTCTCATTAAATACCACTGGTGTCATATTTCTAAATCTAATGTGAGATATGATGGGAATAAGAGCAGATCTCTGTAAAATCTGTGTGATGTTTTGAAAGTCTGAGGCACTTGCTTTGTGTTAGTGATGATATTTTCCCTGCAGATCTCCACACACCCTTCAGGACATTTCTCTCGGGTTTCTTTCAGTGTAGATTGTAGTGCAGGTGAAAATTTTCTGTGATTTAAGCACATTCAGCTATTGGATATTAAACAGGAGCAAAACCTTGTATGATCTGTGTGTGTGTGTCACGGTCTGGATAGTGTGGTGTATACAGGCTGCTCCCAGTGTGTGGGGCTGTGAGACTGCGGCACACTCCCGGGGTCCGGGATGGCCGTGTACAGGGGCCTCTGGGAAGGGCCCATGTAAGAGAAGGCAGAGTAGAGGCCAGAGGTCTGACTGGAGTGAGCGTAGTAAGAGCCGGACTGGTGCTCAGCATAATCAAACTGCGCACGGGATGCCAGTGAAGGGAAGGCAGAGCTATAGTGGGGCAGGTTGAGAGGTGTGTAGGTGACATGCGAGCCACTCACTGCAGCCACCGCCTCGCTGGAGAAATGCGCCTCGCTCTTTATCTGAGTTTTTCCACTATCTGAACCCAGGTGCTGCTGGGATTGCTGCTGCTTGGAGAGCCAGGCAGTCGAGTGCCCGCTGGCGGCCGCTAGGGCTGTTGAGATGCCATACGTGTATGGGGAAGCTGAGGACCCAGAGCCCGCACCGCCTGAGGCCTGCGCCACGCCTGGGTGCCCGTTAGGCGGTAAGTACTGGTCAAACTCGTTAACATCAAACGGCTCCATGTTGGCCATTACATCATGGCTGATCTCACCAATGTCCACGTTACCGAAGTCAATGTGGGGTTTGCTGCTGCCGGACGCAGAGGAGGAGCTTCCATCTGCTCCCACCCCCAGACCGCCCCTGGAGCCTGCAGTCCCGCCCTCACGCTTTCCGTCCCCAGATTTACCACCCTGCAGTTCTGTCTTAGGGGTGGTAGGGGGCGTGGGGGGGCTGTGATTCTGACCTAAAAGAACACACATGCAGGAGAATGTGATTTAAATGAGTGTGGTGATGATGAAGGTTGATGTAAGCAACTGTATCTGGATCTCACCTGTAGCGTGAGGGTGGTGCCCATCAGCCAGCGGTGATCCTGTGGCCCCACCGTGCGCCACCTCCAGGTGAAGACTCTTGTAATGTGATTGGCTGTGACTGACCTCACCCTCAGAGTGGCCGTCGGCCTCAGAGTTGGACCCTGGTTTGCCATTCTTGCGGCGACGTGGCTGGTATTTGTACTCAGGATAATCCTTCTTATGCTGTTTCCTCAAACGCTCGGCTTCCTCAATGAAAGGTCTTTTATCTGTCTCGTTTAGGAGCCTGAAATGCACAGTTCACGTCCTTCATTTAAATCTCTACATTTGTAAGCAATATTGTTCATGATATAGAAATAATGAAAGACATCTTATATATTGACATTTCTGCCTCTGTGTTTAGCAGCTGTAATACTGCAGCTCTTGCAGTATGTGTGTGTGTGGTTAATACCTGCCCTGCTGTGTGTAAATCCAGCAAAATCACATTCACTCCTCACCAAAATAAACTATTTCACATCAATATACTTAACAGCTGAACTTCTATCACAAGTTAATGGTGCTGTTTATGGAATGCCAAGGGGGGGTTGGGGTGTGGTGTGTAAGCAGCTCTGGAGGGATTTGTCTCTAATGTGGCCTTCTGAAGAAATATATTCTCAGCTAAAGCCCCTGAGAACCTCAAAACCAGAGGCTGTGAACAACCCAATGAAGGTGCTGTTCTGAGACCAGTGACCAGTTCTTATTGGGGTAACAGTGAGGTCTGGTCATCAAAAACTACTGAATCTAGAGCAGAACTCGCTCTGGGTCCAGAGAGACCCATTAAACTTGAATCCTGAATTATTAACTGATCTAATTACAGTAATGAATTTAAGGTTGCCATTTATTTAGCGATTTATGACAGAGGGACAGATTTAATTTGTTTTAACCAGTTTAAATTGTGGTGTTATTATTATTGTGGTTTGACTCGGTTTTTAGGCATGATACCATGAAAACATCAGCAGGTGTTTTGCAGTATTATGCAGACATCGCTGTAGTAACTGGTGTATGCTCATCTGACCCTGTGCATGAGTTTATTAGGGCTGCTGTGGGCACAGAAGATCTGGTCTCACCTCCAGAGCTTGCCGAGGGTTTTGCTGAGCTCGGCGTTGTGCAGGTGCGGGTACTGATCGGCCAGCTTCCTGCGCGCGGCCTGCGCCCACACCATGAACGCGTTCATCGGCCGCTTCACGTGCGGCTTGCTCTTACTGCCCGAGTTCACGCGCACGGGCATGGGCACGAGAGTCCAGTCGTACCCGTTCAGCACCTGACTGACCGCCTCGCGGATGCCGATCGGGAAACGGTCGTCGTCGTCGTCTGATTTCACCGAGACGCCCGCGGAGACGCCCGCCACCTCCTCACCGACGCCCGATATCTGAGACGGCTGACCGGGCAACGGAGAGTCCGCGCCGCCGGGAGCGCCCGACGAGTGCCCGGGCGACACGGAGTGACCATCGTCCGACACCCCGGGACTCATCTCCACCTCCGACAAACTGTGCTCCTCCGCCGACATCGCTCCTGTCGCTGTGCGTCACGGTAGTTTCTCTCAGCACTTCCGCTGGTGAAAGGAGTTTCTTCTCCGTTTGTTTAATGTCCTCTAGCAGAACTTTAACACGGTTCTCTTCACACACGCCCGGTTCCGTCAGAGCGAATCCATCCGCCCTCCACAGGATGAAGATCTGCTTCACAAAGGCCTGAAAAAACACAGAAAGCTGGTGAGAAGGTGAGAGGCGACTTTCACAATCAGTAATGATACATGTGAACGAGTTTACGGCCAGATGTGAGGAACCCTCAAACATCTCATGAAGATGAAGCTGCTGCAAACACTGAGGCTTCATTGAGAGTTCAGCTGTGTTATTTCAACAAGCTGCTGTTGAAGGTCTGCCGGTTTGTTCAAGCTCCCGGGAGAGAAAGTGCAGGAATAAAAAGCGCTTCATTCCGCCGCTGCGGATCACCAGCGAGAGCAGCACAAGCGACGCCTCAGAAACCCGCAGAGAAACAGACACGACACGACACGACACGTACACGACACGGCGTTTCAGTGAGCGGTCACCTCAGGCCTGTATACAGAGCTGCGATCAGACTGCGTCTGATTACCGGAGATCGGTGACAGTGAAAGCGGGCGTGAACGCAGCGGGTGATCGTTTACAGGCACCGTTAGACGAAGAGACGCGACCCATCTGCCTTTAATTACTGCTGCCCGACCGGATCACGTCTCACCAACAAACCCTTCAACAGCAGTTTAATTATAATCAGACTCAAATGATCATTCAACAGCAGTTTAATTATAATCAGACTCAAATGATCATTCAACAGCAGTTTAATTATAATCAGACTGAAATGATCATTCAGCAGCCGTTTTAATTATGATCATTCAGCAGCAGTTTTAATTATAATCAGACTCAAATGATCATTCAGCAGCAGTTTTAATTATAATCAGACTCAAATGATCATTCAGCAGCAGTTTAATTATAATCAGACACAAATGATCATTCAACAGCAGTTTAATTATAATCAGACTCAAATGATCATTCAACAGCAGTTTAATTATAATCAGACTCAAATGATCATTCAACAGCAGTTTAATTATAATCAGACTGAAATGATCATTCAACAGCAATTTTAATTATAGTCAGACTGAAATGATCATTCAACAGCAGTTTAATTATAATCAGACTGAAATGATCATTCAAGAGCAGTTTAATTATAATCAGACTCAAATGATCATTCAGCAGCAGTTTAATTATAATCAGACTCAAATGATCATTCACCAGCAGTTTTAATTATAATCAGACTGAAATGATAATTCAGCAGCAGTTGTAATTATAATCATTCAGCAGCAGTTTAATTATAATCAGACTGAAATGATAATTCAGCAGCAGTTTTAATTATGATCATTCAACAGCAGTTTTAATTATGATCATTCAGCAGCAGTTTAATTATAATCAGACTCAAATGATCATTCACCAGCAGTTTTAATTATAATCAGACTCAAATGATCATTCAGCAGCAGTTTTAATTATGATCATTCAGCAGCAGTTTAATTATAATCAGACTCAAATGATCATTCAACAGCAGTTTTAATTATGATCATTCAGCAGCAGTTTTAATTATGATCACTCAGCAGCAGTTTTAATTATAATCAGACTGAAATGATCATTCAGCAGCAGTTTTAATTATGATCATTCACCAGCAGTTTTAATTATAATCAGACTGAAATGATAATTCAGCAGCAGTTTTAATTATAATCAGACTGAAATGATAATTCAGCAGCAGTTTTAATTATGATCATTCAGCAGCAGTTTTAATTATAATCGGATTGAAATGATCATTCAACAGCAGTTTTAATTATGATCATTCAGCAGCAGTTTTAATTATAAACGGATTGAAATGATCATTCACCAGCAGTTTTAATTATAATCAGACTGAAATGATAATTCAGCAGCAGTTTTAATTATGATCATTCAGCAGCAGTTTTAATTATAATCGGATTGAAATGATCATTCACCAGCAGTTTTAATTATAATCAGACTGAAATGATAATTCAGCAGCAGTTTTAATTATGATCATTCAGCAGCAGTTTAATTATAATCAGACTCAAATGATCATTCAACAGCAGTTTTAATTATGATCATTCAGCAGCAGTTTTAATTATGATCATTCAGCAGCAGTTTTAATTATAATCAGACTGAAATGATCATTCAGCAGCAGTTTAAATTATAATCAGACTGAAATGATCATTCAGCAGCAGTTTAAATTATGATCATTCAGCAGCAGTTTAATTATAATCAGACTCAAATGATCATTCAGCAGCAGTTTTAATTATAATCCGACTGAAATGATCATTCAGCAGCAGTTTAATTATAATCAGACTCAAATGATCATTCAGCAGCAGTTTAATTATAATCAGACTGAAATGATAATTCAACAGCAGTTTAATTATAATCAGACTCAAATGATCATTCAGCAGCAGTTTTAATTATAATCAGACTCAAATGATCATTTAACAGCAGTTTAATTATAATCAGACTGAAATGATCATTCAGCAGCAGTTTTAATTATAATCAGACTCAAATGATCATTCAGCAGCAGTTTTAATTATAATCAGACTCAAATGATCATTCAGCAGCAGTTTTAATTATAATCAGACTCAAATGATCATTCAGCAGCAGTTTAATTATAATCAGACTCAAATGATCATTCAGCAGCAGTTTTAATTATAATCAGACTCAAATGATCATTCAGCAGCAGTTTTAATTATAATCAGACTGAAATGATCATTCAGCAGCCGTTTTAATTATGATCATTCAGCAGCAGTTTTAATTATAATCAGACTCAAATGATCATTCAGCAGCAGTTTTAATTATAATCAGACTCAAATGATCATTCAGCACAGTTTTAATTATAATCAGACTCAAATGATCATTCAGCACAGTTTAATCATAATCGGACTCAGGTGACGTGATTGACGACTGTCTGGTTAAAGGTCTGTTTCGGAGTGAATGTAAGAGCTGATCGTGTGTCTGTTTTCAGCGCATTTCTTCAGTGTGACTGAATGTCTGCGCTGCTTTCAGCGACACTCGCAGCACAAGAAGCGGCTGCTCCGCTCGTACGTGCCGTGCGGCGCTTCTGCTCTCGGGGTTACAGAGCACTGAGTCCCGCGGCTCATCAGATCATCAGATCACCAGATCATCAGATCATCAGATCATCAGTCGCTGCTCATTTCTGTTTCTGCACTTTTCATTGAGTCCGTCGTTAAGCACATTATTGCGGACAGTTTTTGCGCCGGTTCATTCACTGAGATCATAACGCCTGGTTTAGCAATAACTTGCCCCTGTTTCCCTCATGCCAAAACAAACACTCCTAAATGACCATTTCGTTTAAATACCACAAAATATCTAGACGAGCGTGTTTTAAATGTGACAACATCAGATTAAAATGAGATTGGTCTGGTGAAAACGAAACAGTCTCTTGAATTTCTGAACTGATTTCTCAGTGTCGTAGACTCACGTAATGTTTCGAGTTGTTTTCAGTCATATCAGCGCTGTGAAACTGAAGACTGAGACACTTTCATCACAGACTGTAAATGTAAGATTTCAGTGGCTGAATAAAGCGGACAAACTTCTGCTAAACCTTCACCAGCAAACGCTGCAGATCAGCGTCTGTGAAGTGACTTCATGTTTCACTGGAGGGTCGCTGTTTACGGCCGGACTGTTTCCTCATCACAGAACATGAAGCCGCTTTTCTCGAGTAAACAATGAACAAACAGCCTGTAATGAATCAGAAATCTTTCTCCAGTCCTGCGTCATCTCACACACATCCCTGTTATTCAATCACATCATTTCTTGCTCATAATAAAGCCTGAACTACAGCAGAAACGCGGCCCCGGTGTGATCGCGCTAGAGAAACAGTGTGTAAAGTTTTCAGCACATCTTCGCTCTTCAGGTCGGACAGACAAACATGTGAAGCTCTTACTGCACTGAAGCAGGTCGCCCGCCCCGCCGCTCCGTCGGTTCTGCCCCCTCCTCGCGCTCTGAATGCCCCTCTGTGTCGCGCGCCGCGGCTTAAAGAGCCTCGTTGTGTGGAGAAAGCCCGCGCGCACACACGCTCTTAAAGCGGCCCCGCAGCGCGCGCTCTGATTGGCTGCCGGAGGCTCCTGACGGAGGGCGGCGATTCCTGCCGCGGAGCAACAATTCCGCCTTTATGCGTTTCTGCACATTTCTGCATGTTGTGCTTCATATTCGTGGTGTAAATTAGGAATGATGTCTTACAGCCCGTCACTTATAAAGTCATGCAGTGTAAAGTTCTGGCCACATCTGTGATTGTCACAAAATTCTGGATTAAATCTGTTTTAAGGCGTTTAGAAGTAGATCATCTTTTAAGTTTAATTAAGTATATTGAATATACCTAATAAATATTTTATATTTAATTAAGTATATACGTTCCTTTTACGTATATTTAATAATAGCATGTTGTTCACGTTTTTCCTCTCGCTTTTATCTCAGGAAATTAAACTAATCACACCTCGCGTTTTTATTACTGATGACTGAATTTGGGGGGTTTAAGGCCTGAAATAAAACGATGTTAAATCATGTTAAACATCCATGTGTTTAACAGTTGATTTTCACGACACTCGTGGGTGTTTCTTGTGTTTATTTGGTTCGTTTAGGACTTCTGATGGTTCAGGAAGAACTGTCACAGGTGGTCCCGTGTCCCGTGGTTTTGGGTCATTCTCTGAACTATCACACTGGCCCGTTGTCGGGCAGGCTGTGCCGCAGGGCGAAACTGAGCTTGTGCGGAGAACAGCGGCCTGCCGAGCCGCCAGACATCAAACCTGCAGCAGCACCAGCCGAGCGCGGTGTGAGAGTATAACATACGCGTTTAAAACCGCTTGAAATGAATGTAGCTGATCCAGCAGGTGGTCACACGCGTAGAGAAGTAGTTACTGACATGTTCTCCGTACGTAATAATAAAAACGTCCCACTTTTGGTTTGGATGTGCTGTGTTTTGCGCTGGTTTGGCCGCAGACGCGCATGCGCCGGTTGAAGTTCTCGTGTCGCGCTGTTAGTTTTATAATCGCATCAGCGTCCCGTCGCATTAACACACAGAGAGCGCATTTAACGCGTTTAAACAGCGTTTGCAGAAAATATAAAACGACGAGAAGAGAGAGAAACGACACAAACACACGCTGTTCTGCTCAACAATAACCTCCTGTGTTGCCATCTCACAACACCCCCACCCGAGCCAAAAATCATTGCGTTTTTCATTATCCATGAATGAGTGTGATAAGAGGAGCGAGCCTGTGAGAGCATCTCTGTGTCCGTCTCTCCGCTCCGCGTCTTTCTTTGAGTCCTTTGTTTTATCTCAGGTGAATTGTAATCATGTGATCAAACGAACACCCCCTCCATTACCCTCTTAAATGAAAAAATGAGGAACAAAAAGCACTTGTGTGTATATAAAAACGAAAAGAGGAAAGACGTGTGTCTGTCTGTACAGCGTCTTTCTCTCTGTGTTCCTGACACGTTCACACACAGAGAAACTCTCTGCTGGTGGACGGACGGGGGTCACGGCTCACCCTACACGGGCGTCCTCCGGGGGAGACGCGGACCTGCGGCCCTGCTCGACGCTTTGATGTGAGTTTTCCCCTCTTTCCCTGAAGTAGGGAAACACGCACAGGGAACCGAGGAGACCACCGTTTGGAAAAGTCACACACCGTTAGGGTTTTGTGTGTGTATATTTATATATATATTTATATATATGACTGTACGTCCCAGCAGATTAAAGTAAGAGAAGGTGACAGAGCTGAAGCGCTCATGTCGTGTCATTCCTGCGCTTGTTTGTGAGCTGAACTTGTGGAGGTGACACGAGTGTTGTCTCTCTTATCTCTCTTATTTTTGATGAATGACTTTTCTTTAAGTGTTGGGCACGTTTAATCGCGTTGAATTCTGTGAGCATGAGAACAGGGACGATTTTCTGTAAATGAACGTGTATTTCTGTACGTTTTCAGCAGATCATTTTATCTGTCAGTTTACAGTGTCGCTCATATCAGACATTTCTGTTCTTATGTTAGAAAGTTGAGAACGAAGTGGATTAAAGTCGCTAATAAAATAGTAGTTAGTAAATAATAGTACTGAAGTTGAATAATAATTAACCATTATTATAATTTATAATATTGTCCATTATTAGCGGTGGTTCAGATCTGTGTTATTTCGTTGGTAATTGATTTATATGGAGTTGAAGTGAAATAACAGCTTTGTATCTGTGGATGTTTCTCCGTGAACGCGCAGCTGCGTTACAGATGTGTGCGTGTGCGTGTGATCGTGTGGATAAATTAATGTTACTTTCATTGATTTTATAACGCCTCTAAACTCACGATAATTGATTTAAATCGAATAAACGACAATAAATAAATATCGACAATAAATACAATAAACGATTGTATCATTTCAAAAACTCAGTGTTATTATTATTATTAAATTGTAGGTGTTGTTTATCGATGGTGTGGCATTGTTGTTTTAGTAGCGTTTCTAAAACGTTTTGGCGTAAATTTTACGATTAGATTACGGTGTAATATCGTTACATGTTATAATATTTAACTGCTTTAAGAGAGGAAAATAACTGTAATTTTGTACAAAGGATATTTGTAATACAAATAAGCAGGATCAGTTTTTATAATAAATAACTCGCTCCTGGTTTCGGGTTCATGGACGCGTCACTTCTGTTTTTATTTCTCAGTTTTATTATTAATAATTATTAATTCTCAGCAATATGTTAAAGTCCCCGTTCAGTTCACACCCCACGTGTGATATAAATATTTCTAAATTAAAATATGTTTACGATCTAAATGTTATAAAAATGATTCAGTATGAAAACATTTGTGAGTCTGTGAAATCTGATGTGAGATCAGAATCAAAGTCTGATTTCAGTCATTCATTTAACTATGACTGAGTCTTTCACATGACCTTACTCACTCGGTATTAAAGATATCAGGGTCATATTTTCACACAATCCTCTTTACATTTTGTAGGAGAGAAAGCAGTAATAATGACTTCAGCTGTCTATTAATTGTCAGTTAATAGTTTGTTTGATTCATTTGACTGACCTGATTGACTGGTGAACAGAAACAGCTGAATCCGGTTTCAGTGTTAATCTGCAGCAGCGCGTCTGAACTGTTTGTCGTGTAAATGTGAAGTGTACTGTTCAGCTCGCAGCGCGTTTGATGCTTTTCTGTTCGTTTCATTTACTTCCATTAGAGGCTTGTGCATGTTTGTGTGGTTTTGTTTGTGTGGTTTTGTTTGTGTGGTTGTTTATTTTTTTTTGTGTGGTTGTTTATGTATTTTTTGTGGTTGTTTGTGTGGTTTTGTATGTGTGGTTTTGTTTGTGTGGTTGTTTATGTATTTTTGTGTGGTTGTTTATGTATTTTTGTGTGGTTGTTTGTGTGGTTGTTTGTGTGGTTTTGTTTGTGTGGTTGTTTGTGTAGTTTGTGGGGTTTTGTTTGTGTAGTTTGTGGGGTTTTGTTTGTGTGGTTGTTTGTGGGGTTTTGTTTGTGTGGTTGTTTGTGGGGTTTTGTTTGTGTGGTTGTTTGTATTTTTGTGTGGTTGTTTGTGTATTTGAGTGCGCATTTAGTGTCCGTTTCTTTTACTCGCTCCGTGTTCAACAAAACAATCCACGTCCTCCATTTCTGAACAAATATTTTCCTTCAATCTTGATTCGCAGTTACATCAAACAAATTAAATAAACGAAACAACATCTGATGTTAAATGTTAAACATCACGATAAAGAAAAGTGTGCGACTCCAGGAGCGCACTAACTCCAAACCTCACAGTCGCGATTCTTAAAAGGCCAGAACACAATTTTAACATAATACACATTTCAATATAAAACCACAGAATATGTGTTCAAGTACAACACATCAATCACAGTAAGTTTACAAATGCAAACAATCCAAACGAAATGATTACAAATCTGAAATACACCACATAAGACTCCTACAGTGTAGTTTGTATGGTTTTGTATGTGTGGTTTTGTTTGTGTAGTTGTTTATGTATTTTTGTGTGGTTGTTTGTGTGGTTTTGTTTGTGTAGTTGTTTATGTATTCTTGTGTGGTTGTTTGTGTGGTTTTGTTTGTGTGGTTGTTTATGTATTTTTGTGTGGTTGTTTGTGTGGTTGTGTTTGTGTGGTTGTTTATGTATTTTTGTGTGGTTGTTTGTGTATTTTTGTGTGGTTGTTTGTGTGTTTTTGCCATGGAGATGACGGTCACAGAAGAACCTTGTGGGTTTAGAGGTCAAAGGTCAATGTGAATATGGGACGTGTCTGTCTGAAGACACACACACACCTGATCTCCTTCAGTCTCGTGTGCACAGAACTCAACGTTTTATGACAGGAAGTGGAACAAACAAAAGTCATGGAGAGGAGCGAGTGAGAGTGGGTGGAGTCATTTCTCCTCGAAGAACGAACACTTGCCCTTTGGTAATGATGGAGAAAATTCCTGGGGAAATTCCTGCATGTGAATACACTGAGCTGCAGGAAAGGTCAGTGATGGGAAGATCTCACGGATTGAGCTTTCCACCATGAGGTTTTTCTGTGTTCCTGTGGACAGAAGCTTCTCATCACGTGACCATCTCAGTTTAACAGAACTTCAGGCTCCAGTGAGTCTCACCTGACTGACCTCAGCCTGAGAAACTTCCACTCCAAACGTGAACGTGTTTCTAGAAAATATCTGCTGATGAGAAGCTGTACTGAATCTTTCTTTCTATATTTATAGTGTTTCTATTAATTGTATTGAATGGCTGACAGGAGTTTAGATTTAAACCGTTCTGATCTTTGTCTCTGTGCCCACCTGTGCTGTGAATCTCCAGGTGTGAGAACATTTATACAAAAAGCTGTAGTGTGTGATGTGTGTCTGTGTGGTATGTGTGTGTGTGCAAGGTTCTTTGATTGTTTACAGCAAACCCAAAACATGTTTATTCACTTAAGTCACACTTAAAAATAATCTTTGCATCAAATCCCACAATATGAGGATGTTTTAAGAGCAGTGTTTCTGAGTGACTGTGTTAAGTCACTTCACACAGGTGCGGTTCAGTACATGTTCCACAATCATTTAACACTGGAAGTGATGTTTTATCATTTTAAAGCTAATCATTTCTTTTTTTGTGAAATGTTTGGCTTTACAATTATTATGCAGTCAGTCCAATGACTTTCGAACACGTTCTGTGTGTGTGACAGACAGGTGAGCAGTGACACGTTTACTGCAGAGGGTTGATTTGCTCATAGTATGTGTTTGTTACAGTCCATATAAATTTTATAAAGTTCATCACATTCACATCACATCAGCACGTCATCACATGACTTCATCACTGCTCATCACAGCAGAGCATTTCTCACATTCTCTGCTTTCTCATCCTGTGGAATATTTTAAGCTCATTAACATGTTATCATCTTCAGAGGGTTAATAAAATCGTCTGGAGGTCCGTGACCCCTGCTGACCCCCCCACCCATCTTTTAATAAATCAATGCAGCTGCGTAACGCTTAAATAGGTTCTGCTGGTTCTGTAGCTCCTGATGAATCCGGCTTTTGTGTTCTTTCTCTGTGCTGGTGGACGGGTGGCAGTTGTGTGGTGGGGGCAAAAAGTTGGACAGGATTCCTCTGCAGCTGGGGAAGAATAGATGGAGCGAGAGATGGAGAGAGAGAGAGGGCAGGATGAATGGACCATTGTGTGGTCTCTTCATATCTGCTCTGACTGCCTCCACCAAGAGTCCAGTTACCCCAATTGTGCTGGAGAAACTTCTGAGGAAGCTGATAGGGGTTTCAGAGGGTTTGGGTGGAGGAGGGCGAGTGAGGGAGGATTGGTTACCTGGTTTTCAGGTATGCGTAAATCCTTCTCAAGAAATACGTTGCTAGTTGCCATAGAAACAACTCACAGGTAGAAAAAGGATGTATTTGTTGCAGGAGAAATCAAAATGTAGTTTTTAAATACACATTTCTGTTGAATTTTATTCTAAAGAAATAAAATCTGTCCTTTAATATTCTTTAATCTCAGTGTAACATCTCACTCTAACTGTCCATTTCCTTTGACTTCATCTTTAGTTTTTCGGCACCTCCCCCTGAAACCACCAATTTTACACACTTTTCATGTCAAATCAGTCACACATGGATAAAATCACCTGTTCTACATTTTGTTTTATAATAGATCTTATGTCACATATGTTGTGGGTGTGGTGGGCACGTGTTCACTGTCACTGTCACGAGTCACTGACTTGATTCTTTCATTATAAATCTCAGATGAAACTGTGAGTTCATGCTCCAGATGATTTGTCTATTTAAGGTTATTGATGTCGTTAAAGCTTCATTGATAAAAGAGAACAGAGTGCAGTGATGTCACCATGATGATTCTGAAACAATAATGATTATTAGACAGATAATTCATCTCTATACAGTTACTGTTCACAGTACATTAATTACTGTTATGTCGGTGGATCACTTCATTGGATTCTCATAATTTAGTTTTTGAGCTCATGACCTCTCTTGACCTCTTCATGAAATGAAACAGAATTGTGTGACTACATTTATGATGTTGTGATTTGTTGTCATTGTCTGAGCTGTTGTTATATTCTGACTTACACATCTGTGTGTATATTCATGTGTATATTCATGTATCTATGTGTATGCTTATGTATATATGTATGTGTGTGTATAGTGTATTTATGTGTGTGTATGTATGTGTATATGTGTATAGTGTGTTTATGTATGAGTGTGTGTGTGTATGTGTATAGACTGATGAACAGTGGTGGATGGGCTGAAGGTTACAGTTGGAATGTAATTTGTGGGTTTTGTGTTTGACTCACAGCTGATGAAATTCAGAAAATGATGCAGGAGAATTCAGACGACAAAAGAGTCTTTCTGTCACCCTCTCTCGCTCGCTCTCTCCTCCCGTTCTCATGATGGTCTCATAAAGTTCTCCCCTCAGGCAGCTGCTGGGCCTTGTGACTCTGCTCTTGTTTTGTAAGGTCATGCTGGATTGAGACGCATCAGACTTTCTCACACACTGCAGATCAGGTTCTGCTGGTGAACCTCATGGTGCAGTGTTGTGGATCTCACAGTGTGATCTCTGACCACAAATCACCTGCCTGACTTTAGTTCAGCTGAACTGACAAATGGTGATGATCAATTTGCTGAGTGTTTTCTGTTTAGATCAGGAGATATCTGGATGTAATTGCAGTCTTAAGACTGTCTTCAGACAGTATCTGCATGACAAACTTGTTATGAAAACAGAGTCGTGGTGAAGATGCAGTGAAAGGCTTCACCTGCGCTTCTTCAATAGACCTGAAGTTTTTAACCGACTGTAAAATCATTTCACAAGCAGCAAAGCAGCTCTGTTCATTCAGTAACTAAACACATCTTACTCTCCTTTTATAGCCCTGCTTTATACACACATATATATTTGTATTATTTAACCCTTCAGAAATAATCTGTTTTTAATGAATCACTTTGTGTGAAGGTTAGATGCTGGTTATGATGTCTAGCTGCAGTCTGTGGTTGAGTTAGTGCTTGTTAACTCAGTAATTCTTTAACTCCTGGATCACATTAACTCAGGAATAAACCTGAAATGTTGTTTTACCAGCACAGACACTGAACCATTGAGTCTCACATGTGCATCTTATGACCGAACAGCAGTGTCTCCTGCAGGCAGCAGTGATGCAGAGATTTCAGCTGCTGTTTGTGTCTCTGCTCAGATGTTGTTTAACATAATAAATAATAAATGATAAACTGTTGAACATAATAAACAGGTTCAATATCATAAATTATAAACTGTTGAACATATTAAACAGGTTCAATATCATAAATGATAAACTGTTTGTGTATGTGTGTGTTTGTGTGCTGATGTGTGTATGTGTGTGTGCATTTTTGTGTGTGTGCTGATGTGTGTATGTGTGTGTTTGTGTGTGTGCTGATGTGTGTATGTGTGTGTTTGTGTGCGGATGTGTGTGTATGTGTGCGTGTGTTTGTGTGCTGGTGTGTGTTTGTGTGCTGGTGTGTGTTTTTGTGTGTGTGCTGATGTGTGTATGTGTGTGTTTGTGTGCGGATGTGTGTGTGGGTGTTTGTGTGTGTGCTGATGTGTGTATGTGTGTGTGCGTTTTTGTGTGTGTGCTGATGTGTGTGTTTGTGTGCGGATGTGTGTATGTGTGTGTTTGTGTGTGGATGTGTGTGTGTTTAGATGCCGCAGATGTCCCTGTTGTTGAGGAAGACTGTGAAGAGGCTGAGAGGAAGAGTGTGAGGCAGTAAAGAGTGACTGACTTTCCAATCATGTGTTTTTCTGGGAACATTGAATTACAGCAGCGTGGGGGGGGTTGGGCGGTTGGAATGAAAGAAGCTGTTGTTGGTGGAAGAGATGAACAGATGAAAGAGAGAGAGACAGAGACTTAAGAAATCTGTCACACTCATCTTTACTTCTTTATCTTTCCACTTCTGTTGTTGAATATAAAATTCATAATACAGCCGCTCGGTTGTCTGATCTGATATTCACTATAACAGGACAGAACACAGAGAGCAGGAGTTCACACATCTGTCAGTCTCTGAGCTTCATGCTAAACAACTTAAGTCAAAATGAAGCCCCAGTGTGTTTAAAGTTACTTGAAATGTCTTTATGTGACTGGTCGTTGGTCTAGATTAATGTCACACTCACAGACATGCTGTTGAATATCAGCACATCTGATCATTTGTAACAGCAACTCGACTCCTAAAGAAAACCCGGAATATTCAGAATCATTTCCAGTCCTATATTCAATTAAATGTAGTAGCCCAGAAATTAAACTCTTCACTTCTGTTTCAAACTCTGTTATGTTTCTCTGCCCAAGTGAAACGCTTCAAGCTTCTCTTATATCAGACCGTTGTACTGACTCTTTCAGAAATATGATGTCAGTTAAAACACATTGTACATTAATCTAATGAAACAGAGTTTTACACTAAACACAAGTATCAAGTATATTAGGTGGAAACTTCCATGTGCGTGAGTTCAGTGCTGTGATGCTTTAATTGTGCTGTAGGGGGCGCTGTTACTGCAGCGTCAGAACTACATTATAGACCAGAACACAACAAACATCTGACCACTCAGTATTTACACTGAATCATTTACACAGAATCACTTACACAGAATCACTTACACAGAATCACTTACACAGAATCATTTACACAGAATCACTTACACTGAATCATTTACACAGAATCACTTACACAGAATCACTTACACAGAATCACTTACACAGAATCACTTACACAGAATCACTTACACTGAATCATTTACACAGAATCACTTACACAGAATCATTTACACAGAATCACTTACACTGAATCACTTACACTGAATCATTTACACAGAATCACTTACACAGAATCACTTACACAGAATCATTTACACAGAATCACTTACACAGAATCACTTACACAGAATCATTTACACAGAATCACTTACACAGAATCATTTACACAGAATCATTTACACAGAATCATTTACACAGAATCACTTACACAGAATCACTTACACAGAATCATTTACACTGAATCACTTACACTGAATCACTTACACTGAATCATTTACACAGAATCACTTACACAGAATCATTTACACAGAATCACTTACACTGAATCATTTACACAGAATCACTTACACTGAATCATTTACACAGAATCACTTACACTGAATCACTTACACAGAATCACTTACACTGAATCATTTACACTGAATCACTTACACTGAATCACTTACACAGAATCACTTACACTGAATCACTTACACAGAATCACTTACACTGAATCACTTACACTGAATCATTTACACTGAATCATTTACACTGAATCATTTACACTGAATCACTTACACTGAATCATTTACACTGAATCACTTACACTGAATCATTTACACAGAATCATTTACACAGAATCACTTACACAGAATCACTTACACTGAATCATTTACACGGAATCATTTACACGGAATCATTTACACAGAATCACTTACACGGAATCACTTACACGGAATCATTTACACGGAATCATATATATTGTGAGAGAGTGTGTCTGTGTGTGTGTGTGAGAGAGAGAGAGCGAGAGAGAGAGAGAGAGAGCGAGAGAGAGAGAGAGTGCATGTGTGTGAGGGATGTCAGGCGGGTCACAGGAAGCAAAGTTTGGGAAAAACAAGATGAAGGAAAAAGAGACGGATGGAGAGAAGGGGGGTAGAAGAGATGAGAGTGACATAATTAGCAGTGCAGGGGGCAGTAAACTCTAACAATGCCCCTCTGTTACTGCCCCACACAATACTGCACTATCACTTACATCAGCTCTCTCGCTCTCTTTAACACTCTAACAGAGCTTGTCTCCCTCAGGCATGTATGCCAAATCATCTCTCTCTCTTTCTGCTAGAATGTCTTTTATGAGAAACGCTGCTGTGCTTCTGTAGAGCTTCACAGAAGCTTGAGTCTTTCACTGTATGGATCTTCTTCTGCAGCACCAGTTCATGAGAAGCGTCTGTTTTAGTAACAGAGTCTGAGATTTCTGAGAAATAGTCTCTGGTCAGACTCTAGATTTCATTCATTAGAATCTGATGTGCAGAAAATGAATCGGATGAAAATGAAGAACTTGTGATATTTTTATAAAAAAGAATTGGACTAATTTCTGTAATTGTATGAAAGAAGATGAAATGTTTGAAACTCATCAGAGAATTGATCAGCTCTCGCTGTAGTTCTCTCGTCTTGTTTGTGTTAATGTGAATCATTTTACTCTTATTAAAGTCACTCTGTTGAACTGTTCTAACATGTTAGAAATAAAATCACACTTACTGGCTCCTGTGAGTGGTGAGAATATCTCTGGTGTATTAGTGACACTAATAACTTCATAACCAAACAGATCTCAATGTTATTTATTAATGATATATTCCAGTCTGAACCTCAGGCTCAAAAAACATTAAAAGTGCTGCTGTGAAGTTTAAAATGATCAGAAGATTTGTGTAAAGATTCCTTACAGCTTACACCACACACACATTCACACAAACACTCACACACAAAAACTCACACACACATTCACACAAACACTTACACACAAACACTCACACACATTCACACAAACACTCACACACACACACATTCACACAAACACTCACACACAAAAACTCACACACACACACACACATACACTCACACACACACACACACATTCACACAAACACTCACACAAAAAAACTCACACACACACACACACATTCACTCACACACAAACACTCACACACACACTCAGACACAAAAACTCACACACACACACGCATTCACACAAACACACACACAAAAACTCACACACACGCATTCACACAAAAACTCACACAAAAAAACACACACACACACACACACATTCACACAAACACTCACACACAAAAACTCACACACACACTCAGACACAAAAACTCAGACACACTCACACACACACACACGCATTCACACAAAAACTCACACACACACTCAGACACAAAAACTCACACACACACTCAGACACAAAAACTCAGACACACAAAAACACACACGCACAAAAACTCACACACACACAAAAACTCACACACACAAAAACTCACACACACACACACAAACTCACACACACTCTAACACACACACACACATAAACTCACACACACTCAAACACACACACACATAAACTCACACAGCAGTCTGTATTATAAACTTTATAACAGCTAAGATATTTTGTCCTACTGACGGTATCATTCATGCTTTTGTTACTTGTAAACTAGACTAATGTTTTACTCAAAAACCATCAATCACTAATAGTGAACCGGACTGAAATATGTCATACCGACCACCAGATGGCGCCAGCATGATGCATTTGTGTGTGTGCGTGCACATATTGGTTAGACATGTGAGGGCCAATTTAAATAAGATCCTCATAGACATGTAATGTGCACATATAATATACATATAATATTGAAAACAATGAAAGTCAAGAAGATGTCCTCACAAATGCAGTGATAACTTGAGTGTGTGTTTGTTTAGGAAATGTTTGTTAGTTCTCAGAGTGACATTCTGTATGTGATGTTCTGTGTTGTTCAGGATTGTTCGTAAATAAGGGATGCGTAAATGATGTTCTGTGTTGTTCAGGATTGTTCGTAAATAAGGGATGCGTAAATGATGTTCTGTGTTGTTCAGGACTGTTCGTAAATGAGGGATGCGTAAATGATGTTCTGTGTTGTTCAGGATTGTTCGTAAATGAGGGATGCGTAAATGATGTTCTGTGTTGTTCAGGATTGTTCTGCTGTGTTTCAGCGCAGGGATGCGTAAATGATGTTCTGTGTTGTTCAGGACTGTTCGTAAATGAGGGATGCGTAAATGATGTTCTGTGTTGTTCAGGATTGTTCTGCTGTGTTTCAGCGCAGGGATGCGTAAATGATGTTCTGTGTTGTTCAGGATTGTTCTGCTGTGTTTCAGCGCAGGGATGCGTAAATGATGTTCTGTGTTGTTCAGGATTGTTCGTAAATAAGGGATGCGTAAATGATGTTCTGTGTTGTTCAGGATTGTTCTGCACTGTTTCAGCGCAGGGATGCGTAAATGATGTTCTGTGTTGTTCAGGATTGTTCTGCTGTGTTTCAGCGCAGGGATGCGTAAATTATGTTCTGTGTTGTTCAGGATTGTTCTGCTGTGTTTCAGCGCAGGGATGCGTAAATGATGTTCTGTGTTGTTCAGGACTGTTCGTAAATGAGGGATGCGTAAATGATGTTCTGTGTTGTTCAGGATTGTTCTGCGCTGTTTCAGCGCAGGGATGCGTAAATGATGTTCTGTGTTGTTCAGGATTGTTCTGCTGTGTTTCAGCGCAGGGATGCGTAAATGATGTTCTGTGTTGTTCAGGATTGTTCGTAAATAAGGGATGCGTAAATGATGTTCTGTGTTGTTCAGGATTGTTCTGCTGTGTTTCAGCGCAGGGATGCGTAAATGATGTTCTGTGTTGTTCAGGACTGTTCGTAAATGAGGGATGCGTAAATGATGTTCTGTGTTGTTCAGGATTGTTCTGCTGTGTTTCAGCGCAGGGATGCGTAAATGATGTTCTGTGTTGTTCAGGATTGTTCTGCTGTGTTTCAGCGCAGGGAGCGTAAATGATGTTCTGTGTTGTTCAGGATCGTTCGTAAATGAGGGATGCGTAAATGATGTTCTGTGTTGTTCAGGATCGTTCGTAAATGAGGGATGCGTAAATGATGTTCTGTGTTGTTCAGGATTGTTCTGCGCTGTTTCAGCGCAGGGATGCGTAAATGATGTTCTGTGTTGTTCAGGATTGTTCTGCTGTGTTTCAGCACAGGGATGCGTAAATTATGTTCTGTGTTGTTCAGGATTGTTCGTAAATGAGGGATGCGTAAATGATGTTCTGTGTTGTTCAGGATTGTTCTGCTGCGTTTCAGCGCAGGGATGCGTAAATGATGTTCTGTGTTGTTCAGGATTGTTCTGCTGTGTTTCAGCGCAGGGATGCGTAAATGATGTTCTGTGTTGTTCAGGACTGTTCGTAAATGAGGGATGCGTAAATGATGTTCTGTGTTGTTCAGGATTGTCCTGCTGTGTTTCAGCACAGGGATGCGTAAATGATGTTCTGTGTTGTTCAGGATTGTTCTGCTGTGTTTCAGCGCAGAGATGCGTAAATGATGTTCTGTGTTGTTCAGGATTGTTCTGCGCTGTTTCAGCGCAGGGATGCGTAAATGATGTTCTGTGTTGTTCAGGATTGTTCTGCGCTGTTTCAGTTTCTGTTTTGTATGTTATGCTGTGAGTCAATATCTAATCATGTATTGAAATGAGTTTCAGTGCAAACACTGTAGAATATAAAGATTGAATTCACTGTCACAACACAAGAATGTTTCAATGTTTCAAAAAAAAAAAAACTCCTGAAAAGTGCGTTTCAGGAGTTTTTACAGATTCCAGTTTTACTGTCACATTGTCGTCTGGAAGACAAACAAGCTCAAAGTGAGACCCAAAAAACATCAGAACCTTTCAGCAGCTCATCAGACAGACAGACAGAAAACATCTTATAAACATCAGAACCTTTCAGCAGCTCATCAGACAGACAGAAAACATCTTATAAACATCAGAACCTTTCAGCAGCTCATCAGACAGACAGAAAACATCTTATAAACATCAGAACCTTTCAGCAGCTCATCAGACAGACAGAAAACTTCTTATAAACATCAGAACCTCTTAGCAGCTCATCAGACAGACAGAAAACATCTTATAAACATCAGAACCTTTCAGCAGCTCATCAGACAGACAGACAGAAAACATCTTATAAACATCAGAACAGCCTCAGCTGGAGTGACAAAAAAACAGATTGAAATTAATTTCTAGTAATCAAACTGCAGCACATATCACAGTTTCTCTCTCACACACACAGTGTGAGAGCTCTTTAAAGAATTTTACAATACAAAAGTGCTTCTCCTTATATGCACATACACATCATAATATTCACACCAAAACTTTCTCTCTCTCGCTCAGTCTGATTCCCTTTTAAAATGTGGACCCAATTCCAGTATAAAATCAGTTCAACTGTTAAATGTTTCAAGTTTGTGTCTGTTCTTTAACAGATCAGCTCTGTTTCTGCCTCTGTTTTATTGTAAAGCTCTTTGGTTTAAAGTTCATTTCACTGGAACACATGATGTGACCCTCGTCTGACCTCACTACAGGGTCACATGATATCGGGGGGCTTTTAGAGACACAAGAACCTTCAGGACAAACGTTTTTACTTCCCCTCAGTGAAGCTGTACAGCAGCACAGAACACAAGCATGCAGGACACAGTCTGGATATTTTTATAACAACTGGATATTTTTGTGGGATCAGGGGTTGGCATGGAAACGTCTCCATCCCATCATATCTCAGACTCACTCTTATAGGTCCGCGGGTTGAGCGGCATGGCAGTTTGCAAAACATCAAACTCAATTTGGTTGTCCATATCCAAAACACACAGCATGTTGCTGCTGGAGGTCACTGCGGCCGAGTCCTGCAATGTTTTTTGGAAGTCTGAGAGAATACCAGTCAGATCCGCATCAACTCTGTCCTGTAGCCTCTCGTCGTCTTCCTCGCCACAGAACAGCGCCACCTCGTTCTCGTAGCAGAAGGCGCTGGGTGAGTGGGGGGGGTGCAGCGCTTGAGCCCGGCGGCTGACCGGCGTCCCAGAGCGAGATGATACGGATGACCAATGACCAGCGAGCTCTCGCAGCTCTTTAGCACTGCAGGTGGGCGTCGATGCAACTTCGTAGGTTTTGTGGAAGCGGGCGTAATCGACCTGATAGCGGTTACAGTCCTCAAAGATAACGGGCTCAAACCGCCGACCCCAGAGAATCTCACGAGACAGGTACGAGCTCCGCGTCTGTGTGGTCATGGCCGTCGCCTCCACCATCCCCTCCAGAATCACCACAATCTCAAAGTCCTCTGACTCCAGATCTGCCCGGCTCATTCCCCAGAGCGGCGAATCCTCGTCAATCTCGTGCACGATAACCAGAGGAGACACCAGGAAGAGTCGGTCTGTGCCGTCGTCATAGCCCACGTTCAGATCGGTTTGTTCAAGAGGAATGAACTCGCCCTCCGCTGTGATGTACGGCCGTATGAGCTGCGCGCGAACATGAGCCTCCACAATGTGACTCCGCCGCAGGTTCCCCACACGCCACATCAAACACAGCTTTCTGTCTCGCAGCGCAATCACAGCGTTACGAGAGAAAAGCAAAGTCTGGTTCCTCTTTTTCGGCCGCGCCATCTTGGCCATGATGGTGCCAATCATGAAGGAGTCGATGATGCAGCCAACGATTGACTGCACCACCACAGTCACGATTGCTACTGGACATTCTTCAGTGACGCAGCGCCAGCCATAGCCAATGGTGGTCTGCGTCTCGATGGAGAAGAGAAACGCCCCAATGAAGCCCTCCACATGCAGCAGACACGGCTTCCATTCTTTCTGACGTCCTCCACTGGCAGACAAGCTTTGAACATCAGGATCCTTATCAAAGTCTCCATGAACCAGAGACACGCTGTAGAAGATCAGGCCGAAGATGAGCCAGGACACCAGGAAAGTGGAGCAGAAGATCAACAGCAGATACCTCCAGCGAATGTCCACGCACGTGGTAAAGATGTCAGCAAGGTACCGTTGTGGCTTGTCATCCATGTTGGAGAAGACAACATTGCACTGGCCATTTTTCTTGACAAAGCGACTCCTCAACTGGCTTCTGCCAGCGGTGAAAATCTTTCTGTAGCTGGTTCCCATATCTGTGCTCATCCCCTCCCCTCCTCCAGTCACCACACTGGCAGGGGACTGCAGACGTCTGGAGCTGTGGCCGTTGTGAAGGCCGAGGGTGGAGATCTTTAGTCCCTCCTCATCTGGAGACACAATGCTGTACCTGAGGGGCAGAGTAAGAAGTTTAAGGTCAGAAACTCAGTAAATGTCTTTTTCAGGGTTGTATGGGAGAGAGTTTTTGAAGAAAGAGAAAGGACAGGATAAAAGCTGTAATCTGATTGGACCATTTGTTCTTTCCAGTGACCACAGGATTAGGGTCAGTGCAGGTTTAAGGATTATAACCTGAGCTTCCTCAGGTTTTAATCCATTATTAAAACCCATAAAATTAGATTTTATTTCATTATTAAGGAGACGGTTGTGTAGTATTACTGTATCCAATACACACGCCAAATACATCAACAAACAGACAGATACACCAAGACATGAATGTGGAGCACACAACATCTGCCAAAACTCACGATGTCAGAAAAATGTAGCTATACATTAAAAATGATCAGCACAGACACTTTTAAAATCCATTCTGCACACACACAGTGTGTACCTGCTGGCTCTGTTGCTTCCCATTCTGTGTGATGTTCAGAGTGTGTGTCTGCTGCTCCCAGTGACGGGACAGAGCGACGCTTTCCTGTTACAACAAATCAGATCACACACACGCTACACAACACACACACAACACAAACCCTGAAACAGACAAGCATCAGATCTGATGATGTAAATAATGAAGGTCAATCTGTTTGACTGTCATTACATCAGTGCTGGGCAATGCAAAAGAACTACCAACAAAACTACTCAACTAAAGTATTCACTGAACTAACATTAGTTACACTAATTAGTTACAGTTTTGGTACTTTTACTATATTTTATTGAATTTTGAAAAATAAATATTAGAGCTGGTCAGTTGTCATTTGTTCATTTAATGAGAAGTTGCAGAGGAGAAGGCTCAGTGTTCATGAGAAACACGCGCCCTCTACAGTCCATGTGCAGAAACAGCGTCACGACCTGCAGCACAGAGCTCAACTCGAACCTGCTGAGCTTTAACAGACCAACAGACAAACGCCTGCGTCAGTAAATATCACTTCATCCAGCGCGTGTCTCTGACGTCTGAAACGTGACGTCAGCACCCGTGCATGTGATGCAGTATCTGCTCTTCACAGTGAACATGGACTTAACATTTGTCACACACACACACACGTGTGATCTCTGACTGTGTGTGTGTGTGGTATCACTCTTCACTCTAATAATCTTCTCCTGTCTCACACACTCACGTGTGATCTCTGACTGTGTGTGTGGTATCACTCTTCACTCTAATAATCTTCTCCTGTCTCACACACTCACGTGTGATCTCTGACTGTGTGTGTGTGTGGTATCACTCTTCACTCTAATAATCTTCTCCTGTCTCACACACTCACGTGTGATCTCTGACTGTGTGTGTGTGTGTGGTATCACTCTTCACTCTAATAATCTTCTCCTGTCTCACACACTCACGTGTGATCTCTGACTGTGTGTGTGTGTGTGTGGTATCACTCTTCACTCTAATAATCTTCTCCTGTCTCACACACACACACGTGTGATCTCTGACTGTGTGTGTGTGTGGTATCACTCTTCACTCTAATAATCTTCTCCTGTCTCACACACTCACGTGTGATCTCTGACTGTGTGTGTGTGTGTGGTATCACTCTTCACTCTAATAATCTTCTCCTGTCTCACACACACACACGTGTGATCTCTGACTGTGTGTGTGTGTGGTATCACTCTTTACTCTAATAATCTTCTCCTGTCTCACACACACACACGTGTGATCTCTGACTGTGTGTGTGTGTGGTATCACTCTTCACTCTAATAATCTTCTCCTGTCTCACACACTCACGTGTGATCTCTGACTGTGTGTGGTATCACTCTTCACTCTAATAATCTTCTCCTGTCTCACACACTCACTGTGATCTCTGACTTGTGTGTGTGTGTGGTATCACTCTTCACTCTAATAATCTTCTCCTGTCTACACACTCACGTGTGATCTCTGACTGTTGTGTGTGGTATCACTCTTCACTCTAATAATCTTCTCCTGTCTCACACACTCACGTGTGATCTCTGACTGTGTGTGTGTGTGGTATCACTCTTCACTCTAATAATCTTCTCCTGTCTCACACACTCACGTGTGATCTCTGACTGTGTGTGTGTGGTATCACTCTTCACTCTAATAATCTTCTCCTGTCTCAACACACACGTGTGATCTCTGACTGTGTGTGGTATCACTCTTCACTCTAATAATCTTCTCCTGTCTCACACACTCACGTGTGATCTCTGACTGTGTGTGTGTGGTATCACTCTTCACTCTAATAATCTTCTCCTGTCTCACACACTCACGTGTGATCTCTGACTGTGTGTGTGTGTGTGGTATCACTCTTCACTCTAATAATTTTCCTTAAGTGATCTCTACTTGTGTGGTATCACTCTTCACTCTAATAATCTTCTCCTGTCTCACACACTCACGTGTGATCTCTGACTGTGTGTGTGTGTGGTATCACTCTTCACTCTAATAATCTTCTCCTGTCTCACACACCGTGTGATCTCTGACTGTGTGTGGTATCACTCTTCACTCTAATAATCTTCTCCTGTCTCACACACTCACGTGTGATCTCTGACTGTGTGTGTGTGGTATCACTCTTCACTCTAATAATCTTCTCCTGTCTCACACACTCACGTGTGATCTCTGACTGTGTGTGTGTGTGGTATCACTCTTCACTCTAATAATCTTCTCCTGTCTCACACACACACACGTGTGATCTCTGACTGTGTGTGGTATCACTCTTCACTCTAATAATCTTCTCCTATCTCATTATAAAGGGAGAACCAGCGGATTAGCCTGAAGATCTCGCTGTATTTGACCTCAGATGTTCCTCAGCTCACCCGCAGGTTTAAATAGCAGTTTTACCCTCTTGATTTCAGGTAAACAATGACAGAAATGAAAACAACATGATAAAGGTTTCATTTAGTTTTATAATGAGGTTTGTTTTGCCCTTATTGGGTTTTCATGTACAGTGGTCCTGTACATGAAAAAAAGTCAAGTGTAAAAAAGTCATACATTTCATTTGTCTGCATGTCTCTGTTCACATGTATATGTATCTCTGTTCTTGTTTCTGCTGTACTTTCCACAGGGTCTCTGTACAGATGACAGTAATGTCCTCTGATTCACAGAAGTGTGTGTAATGTCGTGCAGTTCAGCCTTTCTGTTTCACTGCAGCAGATCTCACGGAGGCTCATGAGATGTGACTGCAGGAGCTTCAGCAGATGTGAGGTGTGTAAATCCAGATGATCGTGTCTTCATCACAACACCATCTCTCATCTGTTCTTCACAAACACAAACAAAACGTCGCTGCTCTGAATTACAGCCTGTTAATGTGACCTGAATGTGAAGACGTCGATCTAACCGCGGTCACATTGATTGTGATTCATCAGAATGATTCACTTCAGATATTCATGACAATAATGCACAATTACTCACCGTGTGAAGAGGAAGAATCTCCTTCATCAGTTTGTCTGTTATGTCTTCATTTCTGCTCATCATCTTTTCTCGTGTTCGTGTTTTTCTCCTTCACGTTTTTACTTTTGGCGGGTTCGGTCCTCCGTGCGTGCGCGCGCGCGCGCTCCTCACCCTCGCGGTCTCGCGCTCACGTGGGCGAGCAGGAGGAAAGAGATGCGAGTCTGTCACCGCGATTATCTTCACAATCTTCTCACACTGATGCAAGAGACATCCAGAGCAGATCTTCATACGATCTGTATGTTCAATCATTTACAGGTCTGGAGAAGGTCTGCTCTTCGTCTTTTTTCTCTTGTCCAAGTATTTTCGCGTCCTGCTCCGTCTCTCTGCTGTGATGTGCTCAGAAGTCACATCATGAGAAATCACACGCTTCAGTTTCCCCTGAACTTCCGCATTCATACAGTGTGCACATCAACACCCTGCTGCACAAGAATGTAACAAATATTTTAAAACACATGTAAGGAGAAATCCACCCCATTAGTTTCATATTACACATGTGTAGGTCTTTAAAAAGTAGATTTGAAGACGTCGGGTCATTGTTTCTGTGCTGGTTATTTGGTGTGAGAGATTTGGAGAGGCTGTTTCTATGGAGATGAGGGCTGTAGTGTGAGCTCTCATCTCTCAGTGCTGGAGGCTTGAATGAGGAGGTGGGGAGTCTGAACATATGACAGCTGTGGAGTGACAGTGGGAGTGTGTGTGGGTGCTGAGCGAGAGGAGAAAATAAAGAGGGGGAGCATCAGGAGCCGGCACTAATATTACAGTGGAACAGGTCAAATCAACATAAGACACATAACAATACGAGACAAAATGTTCCTGTATCTTTAAACAGGTATTACTGTCCACTGAATTTATAAATGTGAATATGAAAGTCACTGACTGCAGTCTTCCTCTGTGATGCTCTGCTCTGCCTCACAGGCTGTCAGTCAGAGCGACTGTATTCTCTGTGTAAATGATGACATAAGACTCATTTTACTTTGATGAGACAAAGAACCTTCATCTGCATTGTGTTTAACTCTGCACACTACACTGTACACCTGCTAGAGAGAGAGAGAGAGAGAGAGAGAGAGCAACAACAGCTCAGACACACCGGTGATCATTTCAGTTCACAAAACTTCAATACCACTACATTTTAATACCATACACACACACTCATTGAACAGGGGGCAGAGATGATGATTGTATAAGGGCAGAGTTTAACTTATAGTTATAAGTATATAGTTTTATTCCCATATTAAACTGAAAGAGAATATCTTTTGTTTTAATTTAATCTGTGACATAACAAACACCTCCTGTGATATCAGTGCCACCCCCATCAGCCAGAGAGAGAGACAGAGACAGAGAGAGACAGAGAGAGACACAGAGAGAGACAGAGAGAGACAGAGAGAGACACAGAGAGAGACAGAGAGAGACACAGAGAGAGACAGAGAGAGAGAGACAGAGAGAGACACAGAGAGAGACAGAGAGAGAGACACAGAGAGAGACAGAGAGAGACAGAGAGAGACACAGAGAGAGAGAGAGACAGAGAGAGAGAGAGACACAAGAGAGAGAGACAGAGAGAGAGACAGAGAGAGAGAGAGAGAGAACAGAGAGAGAGAGACAGAGAAGAGACAGAAAGAGAGAAGGAAAGGGAGAGAGAGAGACAGAGAGAGACAGAGAGAGAGAGACAGAGAGAGAGAGAGAGAGAGAGAGAGAGGAGAGAGGAGCAGAGAGAGAAGAGAGAGAGAGAGAGAGAGAGAGACAGAGAGAGAGAGAGAGAGAGAGAGAGAAGAGAGGAGACAGAGAGAGAGACGAGAGAGAGAGAGAGAGAGAGAGAGAGAGAGACAGAGAGAGAGACAGAGAGAGACAGAGAGAGACAGAGAGAAGACACAGAGAGAGACAGAGAGAGACACAGAGAGAGACAGAGAGAGACAGAGAGAGAGACAGAGAGAGACACAGAGAGAGACAGAGAGAGACAGAGAGAGACAGAGAGAGACACAGAGAGAGACAGAGAGAGAGACAGAGAGAGACAGAGAGAGACACAGAGAGAGACAGAGAGAGAGAGTGGAACAATTGTTATAGGCCAATCGTGTGTGTGTCTAATCGCCTCTGGGTGCCCTGCTAATTTCCCATGACCTCTGACCTTCTTTCTTTCTTTCTTTCTTTCTGTCTGTCTTTCTTTCTGTCTTTCTTTCTTTATTTGTTTATGTTTGTATTGTGTTGTGAGCAGTTTATGCAGCCGTGTGGAAACTCTAGGGTTTTCTGTAGTTCTGCACAGTTACGTAAGTAAAACCTTTGCTAACTTCCTAATGTGATCTCTGATGGTTGACTGCTCCTCTGTCATACTGAGTTTACACACACATTTAAACAGAGGCCGGCAGAACCTCAGACAACATCTTACCATTTAAACAGAGCCAAACCATTCACACTGAACCCAGTACTGTAAAGAGGACATCAGCTTTTAAACATGGGTTCAAGGGTGTATCTGGTGTGAACTTTGGGGGGGTGCCGTGTGACCTGCACACGTTTTCATTAATAAATTTGATTACTGGGCGGTTACCCCCCCTCAGAAACTACAGGCCTGCGTGGATTCCTTCACTGTACGTATATCTGTGAGCACTAAACAAGTCTGGTGACTGAAATGTTTCATTTACAGCACTAATGGCCATCAGCCATTACTATTACAGTAGATCAGAGAGAGTTTACTGCCCTCTAGAGGAGAAAGCTAGAACACACACACACACCTAAACCACTTATTCCTAAACCTTAATATTTACATCAAAACGTGGTTTGGTTGATGTGTGAGCTTTGTAACTAGAGATGAGCTCGTAAAAGTTTATGAGATGTTTCACTGTACGTGTGGAAAACAATGGCCCTCACAAGCAAAGCCAAACCTGTAGATACACACACACCTTATTATAAATGACTGCAAGGTAATCTCCACAGCATCAATGTAAATATATGGTCACATTACTAAAGCACACAAAAACAATGATGAGAGAGAGATTTAGAAGATGAGATTTGCATGTACTCAAAGCAGATGTGTGTGATGTGTTTTCATAGCAGCGTTTACTGTTCCGGTGAAAATGTTGAACGTTTTGAACAGTATAGATGCAGGAAAAGTTCAAACACACAGCAGGGGATTAAAGTGTGACCTCCTGTCACAGAACTGATAAGAAGAGAGGAACACATTCTCCAGCTGTATAACTCACATTTCTCTGCACTATAACATTGATCTCGTTTATCTGAGCGGACAGTTGAAGTTTCTGTCGTCAATTGAAGCGCTTTCTCTTTAAATGCGCGCGCCGCGGAGGTGTGACGCGCAGCCGTGAGCTCGCGCGCGCAGAGATGAGACCCGGATCCCGTCAGCCACGTCACCGAGCAGCGGCGGGAGCGCGCACCTCATCTGCGCGCTGCAGTGAAGGAGAGATTACACGACAGCGATACATTGAGTTACACAGACGACAGATGCAGCGTGAGTGAGACGACACAGCCGAGATTACTAATCCACAATGAATGTCTTCCGTCTGTCCGGAGATGTCTGTCATCTGCTCGCGATTATCATTCTCTTCCTGAAGATCTGGAGGTCCAGATCCTGCGCAGGTACCCAGAAAACTCTCACATACACGAGCGATACATTCTGATAATCATGCAGCGCATGTAGAGGATTACACACAAACTTCAGTCTGAACTCATTCTGCATGTAGAGGATTACACACAAACTTCAGTCTGAACTCATTCTGTGTATACACAAACTTCAGTCTGAACTCATTCTTCATGTAGAGGATTACACACAAACTTCAGTCTGAACTCATTCTGCATGTAGAGGATTACACACAAACTTCAGTCTGAACTCATTCTTCATGTAGAGGATTACACACAAACTTCAGTCTGAACTCATTCTTCATGTAGAGGATTACACACAAACTTCAGTCTGAACTCATTCTGCATGTAGAGGATTACACACAAACTTCAGTCTGAACTCATTCTCTGCATGTAGAGGATTACACACAAACTTAGTCTGAACTCATTCTTCATGTAGATGATTACACACAAACTTCAGTCTGAACTCATTCTGCATGTAGAGGATTACACACAAACTTCAGTCTGAACTCATTCTGCATGTAGAGGATTACACACAAACTTCAGTCTGAACTCATTCTTCATGTAGAGGATTACACACAAACTTCAGTCTGAACTCATTCTGCATGTAGAGGATTACACACAAACTTCAGTCTGAACTCATTTTCATGTAGAGGATTACACACAAACTTCAGTCTGAACTCATTCTTCATGTAGAGGATTACACACAAAACTTCAGTCTGAACTCATTCTTCATGTAGAGGATTACACACAAACTTCAGTCTGAACCTTGATGATTACACACAAACTTCAGTCTGAACTCATTCTTCATGTAGAGGATTACACACAAACTTCAGTCTGAACTCATTCTTCATGTAGATGATTACACACAAACTTCAGTCTGAACTCATTCTTCATGTAGATGATTACACACAAACTTCAGTCTGAACTCATTCTGCATGTAGAGGATTACACACAAACTTCAGTCTGAACTCATTCTGCATGTAGATGATTACACACAAACTTCAGTCTGAACTCATTCTTCATGTAGAGGATTACACACAAACTTCAGTCTGAACTCATTCTTCATGTAGATGATTACACACAAACTTCAGTCTGAACTCATTCTGCATGTAGAGGATTACACACAAACTTCAGTCTGAACTCATTCTTCATGTAGAGGATTACACACAAACTTCAGTCTGAACTCATTCTTCATGTAGAGGATTACACACAAACTTCAGTCTGAACTCATTCTTCATGTAGATGATTACACACAAACTTCAGTCTGAACTCATTCTGCATGTAGAGGATTACACACAAACTTCAGTCTGAACTCATTCTTCATGTAGAGGATTACACACAAACTTCAGTCTGAACTCATTCTTCATGTAGATGATTACACACAAACTTCAGTCTGAACTCATTCTTCATGTAGATGATTACACACAAACTTCAGTCTGAACTCATTCTGCATGTAGAGGATTACACACCAACTTCAGTCTGAACTCATTCTTCATGTAGATGATTACACACCAACTTCAGTCTGAACTCATTCTTCATGCAGATGATTACACACAAACTTCAGTCTGAACTCATTCTTCATGTATCACATGATTCAAAATGTGAATGTGGAGCAGAACCGGAGCGTCTTGACATCATTTATTCAAAAACATTGACAACACTGAAGACATTCAAAGACATAAAGAGCGAAACAACAGAAACACAGAAAGTGCGGCTGTAGCTGCTGGTGTTAGTTCAGCTGAAGTTACAGTGTTCACGTGGCACAAAGAAACACTTCAGACTGTATGGATCGGGAGTTATGTGAGTCTTTGGTGATCTGACAAACAAAGATCTCCAAACGTCTTGATGTTTCATCATAGGTTCTTCAGATCAGAGCATTAATTTCTCTGATACAGCAGCAGTACACAGATGCACGTCCAATATCTGAAGACAATATGACGTCAGGCTGGAAAAAAACATTTGTGGAGCTTTAGAAATAAATTCGTGCCTTCTGCTCTGTTTTGTGTGTGATTTTGCAGGTATTTCTGGGAAGTCTCAGGTGTTGTTTGCTCTGGTCTTCACCACAAGATACCTGGACCTGTTCACCTCCTTCATTTCCATCTATAACACTGTCATGAAGGTAAACACACACACATGCGTTGCTGTGTTTGAAGGTGGACTGGTTCAACCAGTGCTGAAATTGTGACTCGTCATTTCAAATGTTAAGAGATATTTTACAGATATTTTACAGTTCCGACCCATGTATTTAATATCTGTTTATGGAAATGTATGCATAAGTCATTGTTGAGACAGTGTTGTAGGTGATCGGGGTGCATGTCCACAAATGAAGACAGACAGGGTGCATGTCCACAAATGAAGACAGTAACAGACACAAAGTTAAACTGAGACATACACTCAAGTGCTGGTAGTGCTGCAGGGTCGTGTAGTGATGAAGTATACAGCCTGAATCTGAGTTTGGGTGACAGTGTCTGACAGATGAATGTGTGTGTATGGCTGTAACTCACGTGTGTTGTTTCTGAGCGTGTGTTGTTTCTGAGCGTGTGTTGTGTCTGAGCGTGTGTTGTGTCTGAGCGTGTGTTGTGTCTGAGCGTGTGTTGTGTCTGAGCGTGTGTTGTGTCTGACCGTGTGTTGTGTCTGACCGTGTGTTGTGTCTGACCGTGTGTTGTGTCTGACCGTGTGTTTCAGGTGGTGTATTTGGCTTTGGCTTATGCCACCGTCAGTCTGATATACTTCCGCTTCAGGAACACGTATGACTCGGAGAGCGACTCCTTCAGGGTGGAGTTTCTGCTGGTTCCTGTGGCTGGTCTGTCTTTCCTGGAGAACTACGCCTTCACGCCTCTGGAGGTGAAGTTAATCTACACGGACGTTTCAGTTTTGTTTTTAAAATATGTCAGTTATGACATAAATAGTCAGTATTATAATATTTAGTACTTGGTTCACTGCTGTTGACTGACACACAGTCTTGACTGACTGACTGTCATGGATGTTCTGCTTCTCATTATCATTCATGTGCCGAAGTGACAGTTTTGGCGCTTGTATCTATTTAACTGTGTGTGTGTGTTTGTGTGTGTAGATCCTGTGGACGTTCTCCATCTATCTGGAGTCTGTGGCGATCCTGCCGCAGTTGTTCATGATCACTAAGACGGGAGAGGCAGAGTCCATCACCACACACTATCTGTTCTTCTTGGGTCTGTACCGCGCACTCTACCTCGCCAACTGGGTGTGGCGTTATCATGTGGAGGGATTCTTTGACCAGATCGCTGTGGTGTCTGGTGTCGTTCAGACCATCTTCTACTGCGATTTCTTCTACCTTTACTTCACTAGAGGTCAGCAACGCATCTCATTTTCTGTTTTCTCGTCTTTGAGAAATTATTACTTTCTCAGAAATTATGTAAGGATCACTGCTCAAATTACTGTTCAAGTATTAAACTTCAGTGTAAATACCCTGTATGTTTGCACTTCAGATATGAATGTAACCTCAAACATGCAGCACGTTTCTTATTGATGATTTAATCGTTACTCTGATCATTTTGATTTTAGTCGTCTGATTGTTTTGATCTGATAATTTTTACCTGATCCTTTTGACTTCATTGATCTGATTGTTTTGACGTTCCCTGCAGTGCTCAGAGGAAGTGGAAAAATGACTTTGCCAATGCCAGTGTGAGATATTGGAACAGACCCCTGCCCTCAATGGAATTAGGCCACACCTCCATTATGCCATCGTCCTCTGCTGTCTCCCTTATATGATTCTTCAGTTTGAACTACACATCCCAGCTGTAGTGTGAATGGTGCCTTATGTGACCAGATGTCTGCTGGACGCACCTCACGTTGGATGCCTTAATGTTTATATTCATCAAGACATTGTGGAAACAGACATCAGTCCTGTGAGGACTGTGTGTTGTGTGTAGAACTTCAGAGTATATTGTTCTACAGCTTTTACTTTCTCCCTTGTGTTTGTTTCTCTAGTTCTCCAGGGTGTCACACTCAGCTCCTGCAGGTCCAGTGTCCTGCAGGGTTTAGCTTCAACCAGCTCCAGCACACATGCCTGGAAGTTTCTAGTAATCCTGAAGACCTTGATTAGCTGGATCAGGTTTGTTTAATTAAGGTTGGAACTAAACTCTGTAGGACACTGGCCCTGCTGGAGCTGAGGTCGACACCCCTGCTCTGGTTCATTTAGTAAATGATTTCTGATGATGTCTTTGGGGTTTCTTGGGTTTTGCTTGTGTTTGTTAAGGGATTTTTGTTTACACATGCATACATCACAGGGATGTTTATGAATGTTTATGTAAATCCCCGTTTTACTCTGAACATAAGATTTGGCAATATTGTACTTTTATCATTTTTGTAATGAAGCAGATGGAAGACGGGCTGATTTTTATAAAGTGTGTTTTATAAAACATGTCAATAAACAGCGAGTGTTCTCTGAGCAGAAGGATGTTCATTAAACACACACACTTGTTCCATGGTCTGTAATTCACACACCTTTATTCTCAGTTATGAACTCAAGTGCACAAGCAGTATGTTATGATTACTGTGATAAAATCACAGCAGTGAGTTCTTCAGTGATGTCACAGCAGAATGTTACGTTGTGATTTGTGATACATGTTATGATTATCACAGGAGCAGCAGTGAGTTCTTCTGTGATGTCACAGTAGTGGTGCTGTTTGGATCTTTCTGTTCCTCAAACTAAACTTTATATGAAAGCTTCATATTCAGGAAACGTGGATCAGTTCATGGTGATCTTTTTTAAAAGTTGATGTTTTCATGCTTTTTGTCTTTTCTGGAGATGGCTCGACTCTTATTAAATGTGTGCGTGTGTTAGTGCAGTAATGTTTTCTTGTGTTTGTACAGTATTTTCGTGCCTTCTCTCATGGCTCCACCCATCACTTTAGCAGCGGTTGTGACTGACAGCGGTGTGGATGCGATGGCCGCCACCCTCTGTACGGCCTTTACCTTCTTCCCTTTACCCTTCCCTTTGTCCAGCACTCCAGATGCTTCTACAGCCCCGCGACCCATGGCGGTGACCAATTCGTACCAGAACAGATGCTCCGCCCTCTTCCGCGCCTCCTCTTCATCCTGTGTCTTTCCTCCTCGCTCCTCAGCTCTCTGAAACTCCTCCTCTCCTTCCTCTCCCAGAATCCTCCTCTGTATGTGTCGTATGGTCGCCTGGGCCTGGAGGAGCATGTCGCTGGTGTAGTACATTCCCTCATTTCTCTGCATCAGTAGATCCATCTTCCTCAGCAGCTCGGTGACCTGTGACCTCTCTTCACAACCTCTAGTGTTATCAAACACATGAAAGCCACCTGCACACTCACACACAAACTCCCACAATGCTTCACTCTCCTTCAGGAAGTCGTCAGCAGGCTTATCTTTCAGTGTGTCACCCCAGGTGATGAGAACGATGGTGTACCTCAGGAAGTGTGGCCCGAACACAGTGCTGAACCAGTCCAGACTGGATCTCTGCTCTTGGGTTTGTCTGCAGGGTCGCAACACCAGCAGAAACATGTGTGGCCCAGGTTCTGCCAGATTCACACACCTGCTCAGCTCTGTACGGATCTCATCAGGGCTCAGACAGGTGTGGAAGAATCCTGGGGTGTCAATCACCTCCAGTCTCCGCCCCTGCACGACGCCGCCAGCCCTCTGACACCGACTGGTGACGGACGCAGGTGTGACGTCCGTCCAGAAGGCGGCCCGACCCAGAATAGTGTTTCCAGCAGAACTCCTGCCTGAGCCCGTCTGACCCAACAGAACCACCCTCACCTCCGCAGAAGCGCCTGAGGTCAGAAGCACATTAGCATGACTGATGAGTGTTATTATTAGTGTCATTCATTCATTCAGGTGTATGTTTAAGATCAACACTCGTTCACATATTCAGTGAAGCGCCTCGATTAAAGCGCGCAGCTCTCAGTAATACTGACGGCTATGAAGAGGCTCAATAAAACAGTCCGTTTGTGTACGTCAGTCCATTAGAGAGTGAAATAACATGCTGCTGGTACCGGACTGTTGTGACAGCGCTTCTGTGAGATGACCATCATCATCATCATCATCATCACTGCGATGTTCGCTTCACTCACCGGCTGCTGAAGACTCGTCACTGTCCGCCATATTCACACAAACCTTAAAGACACAAACCCTCGAAATCTCACAGATAAAGACAATAACTGCACAAACCCGGTTCGTGTCCGTGTGTTAGTTTTGGTCTGCCTGCAGTACATTGCCATTATTATCATCATTAATATCATAATAATCTTATTATATATTGTCATATTATTATTGGATTGTTTAATCTCGAAACTGAGACGCCTGCAGTGCGATACTGACCATCATTCAGTCTTTCTAAATGACTTTATTCACTAACATTCAGTGTCCAGTCCTATATGACTATTATTACATTGTTACATTTTCATGTTTATGTAAATAAATTAAATTACTTAAAAATAAAATATCCCTATTTCCACAAACTTCCTCACCCAAAAACATCACAAGACACTTCAGATGTTTATTTAGCATACAAGCAGAGCTGAGCTGTGAACACAGAGGAGCTCTCAGAGTAATTTAGAGTCATCTGAATCAGACTGAAACATCATCACATTTAACACAGACGAAACAGGAAGAAACATGCAAAAATATATATTAAAACAATTGGCAATAGGATTATATTCAGCTGTTGTATTTATAGCAATATTATGAATGTCTTGAATAATGTCTGTGTGACACCTCTGGAGCACTAGACAAAAAACACATTAAAGCATTAAAGCAACACCTGCAGGAGAATCAGAAATTGTGTGATACATTGTTTTGTGATGAAACAGTCATATATTTTATATTCATAATAATATCTCATTATTCATAATTTTCAGTTTTATTAGTAGACTTTCAACCCTGATGACGCAGAAAACAGATTTATTATATTTATTATATTAACACTCAGACCTTTAATATCAACAGACCGGAAGCTTCCGACACATCTGACGTCACAGACTCGCTGAAGAACGCACTTTCATCCTTAAAGCCGATTGGTTAATGAACCTCGAGTCCTCGCTGTGATTGGTCAGCGTGTCCCGCCGATATTCCCTTCAGCTTCGCTGTGGTTGTAACTGTCATACGCGGCGCTTCAATAATAATAATAAATAACGAAACATTCGGCGTACATTAAATCATTCAGTCTGATCTAACCATATAACACCCGAGGCTTGTCTGTTCAGCAGAGTAGCGCGTAATAAAGTTCCTGCGGTGATTAACACTGAGAAGAGCTTCAGGCTCGTGTAACAGTCACCATGTCGAGTTGTGACGTAATCTGTGACGGGATTCACGCCGCTCACGCCTCGCGATGGTGCGCGCGCACGGAGCGCGCCGCCGTCTGCGTCGCGTGCATCGCGGAGATGATGGACAGGCCGGACGTGTCGGTAAGAATGTGAAAATGTCGAGACGTCATTAAACGACACGACGCCCCGCGGTAACGCAGGCTGTTCTGCAGGCAGTGCGCAAACGCGCGGCGCTGCTGTGCGTCACGCGCGAGGAGCCGGTGCGCGAGCTGCTGTACTGTGAGGAGAGACGGAGTACAGACTTCACCTGCTCACTGCTGCGTGAGACACTCACAGATGAACACAACACAGAGCGGAAATAATGTCTTAGTTCTCTGAAAACCGGTAAGAGAAGTGAAGTTCACGCGGCGCTGCGCAGGCTGGTCGGCGCATGACATCACAGTACCGATACTTTGACGTCAAACGTCCATCGAAGTGCGCAGCGCCGTTCGTGAATCGAACACCTCCGATGTCAACGTCACGGATGACTGTCTAGTCTAGCTACATGTGGCCTGCACACATTTTTAATCCAACAGTAAAACATCATTCAGTCCCTCAGGAGGTCTTGTGGTCTGAAATCACTTCTCAGATGTTCATATAGGACATCCTGAATGTTCACAACACACACCTGCTGACAGGATGGAGAATAAACAAGGTGTCAACAGTGTGTTCAGACTGTGTGTGTGTTGTAGGAATGCTGTGCAGCTCTGTGGACTCAGCGCTGCGGGATCAGGCTGTAGAGGGTGAGAGTCACTCACCCACTAACTGTGTGTTTCTAAAGTAACATACTAAAGGTGTGATGTCTTTATCATGTGCAGTCCAGCGTGTGATGAGTGTCTGTGTTTCAGTACTGCTGCAGGTGTCACTGGATAGGCCACAGTTCCTACAGTTCATCCTGGATGAGCTCCACTTGCAGGTACACACACACATAATGTGTTTTGGCTGCACTAGTAAAATGTATGTTAATATATAAAGATGTGAGACGAGAGTAGCTGTTTGATTGTTTAGTGTTGCAGAACTACACTGAACATTTAAGCTCTAGAGGAGTTTGTAGCGTCAGATTGAGGTTTTGTAAAAGGCTCATGTTCAGGGGTTCTGGAGCAGATGTTGCAGTATTCTGAAGTGTGTGTGATTTAGGGGTTCTGGAGCAGGTGTTGCAGTACTCTGAAGTGTGTGTGATTTAGGGGTTCTGGAGCAGATGTTGCAGTATTCTGAAGTGTGTGTGATTTAGGGGTTCTGGAGCAGGTGTTGCAGTACTCTGAAGTGTGTGTGTGTGTGATTCAGGGGTTCTGGAGCAGGTGTTGCAGTACTCTGAAGTGTGTGTGATTTAGGGGTTCTGGAGCAGGTGTTGCAGTACTCTGAAGTGTGTGTGATTCAGGGGTTCTGGAGCAGATGTTGCAGTACTCTGAAGTGTGTGTGTGTGTGATTCAGGGGTTCTGGAGCAGATGTTGCAGTACTCTGAAGTGTGTGTGTGTGATTCAGGGGTTCTGAAGCAGATGTTGCAGTATTCTGAAGTGTGTGTGATTCAGGGGTTCTGGAGCAGATGTTGCAGTATTCTGAAGTGTGTGTGATTCAGGGGTTCTGGAGCAGATGTTGCAGTACTCTGAAGTGTGTGTGTGTGTGATTCAGGGGTTCTGGAGCAGATGTTGCAGTACTCTGAAGTGTGTGTGATTCAGGGGTTCTGGAGCAGATGTTGCAGTACTCTGAAGTGTGTGTGTGTGTGTGATTCAGGGGTTCTGGAGCAGATGTTGCAGTACTCTGAAGTGTGTGTGTGTGTGATTCAGGGGTTCTGGAGCAGATGTTGCAGTACTCTGAAGTGTGTGTGTGTGTGATTCAGGGGTTCTGGAGCAGATGTTGCAGTACTCTGAAGTGTGTGTGATTCAGGGGTTCTGGAGCAGGTGTTGCAGTATTCTGAAGTGTGTGTGTGTGTGATTCAGGGGTTCTGAAGCAGATGTTGCAGTATTCTGAAGTGTGTGTGATTCAGGGGTTCTGGAGCAGATGTTGCAGTACTCTGAAGTGTGTGTGTGTGTGTGTGATTCAGGGGTTCTGGAGCAGATGTTGCAGTACTCTGAAGTGTGTGTGATTTAGGGGTTCTGGAGCAGGTGTTGCAGTACTCTGAATGTGTGTGTGTGTGTGTGTGTGTGATTCAGGGGTTCTGGAGCAGATGTTGCAGTGTGTGAAGATGTTCATGATTCAGTTTCTACACAAGCACTTGTGTCTGCTTTACATGTGTGTTAGTGAAGCTGTTGAGTTTGTGTGAGTACTCTGAGCTTCAGCAGCTGAAGTCTGTGTGTGAAGATGTTCCTGATTCATTACTACATCACTGATGTGCTGAGATCAAAAGCAGATTAAACAGCTGTAGTATTGCCCTCAGCAGTGAGCACTCTGAAGGGTACAGGGCAGTGCTGTCTCTCGTTTGTGTGTTTGCTGCACCCTACAGGACGCATACATCACTGCTGTTTTTCTTTGAGTCAGAATGTTGATCACATGACAGCTGCTTTTATTTGACAATTTGACTTTTGTTTTGAACACATCAAGCATCATTTCTTCCTGTAGAACCCTTCAATAACAAGAACTGATGTTACATTTACTCCAGATTTCCACCATGAGGAGCCGTGACTTTGTGTTCACTGTAACCAGAAGAGATTTACTCTGTAGAACATCTGGAAGCGTTACATTGATATTATGTTTTTCATGTATCATCTGTTCATGTTGTTGTATAGTTTGTTTGATGTTTAAGGTTTGATGAAGGTCTCTCTCTCTTTCAGATAAGTGATGGCAGCAGGCTGAATGCATCTCTTCCCTCTCTCATGTTTCTGGGGAGGCTCTTGGACTGTCATCCTGCTCTTGGTCAAACATTGACGTCCAGCCACTGTAAGACCCTTACTAGGCTCATCTCATCTAAAACCCAACCATTCCTCCAGCCTGAGAGTTATACAGCAGCTTCTGCACTCAGCTTACTCGTGTGTGTGTGTGTGTGTGTGTGTGTAGTGTGTGTGCTGGAGTGTGTGTGCGGATGTTTTCTGGTCTCAGATGAGGAGCTGAAGGTCGCAATGTGTTACGTGCTGTTGAGAATCTGGGGCTCAGCCACAGCAGTCCACACACTGCCAAACACACTCCGAGAGAGAATGTGTGTGTTACTGTTGCACATGCTTTCAAACACACAAACAACTAATCTCACCATCAGCTGCCTGGGTAAGACACACACACAACTGTGTGTGAGAGAGTATGTTGCAGTACTCTGAGGTGTGTGTGAGATTCAGTGGTTCTGGAGCAGATGTTGCAGTATTCTGAAGTGTGTGTGATTCAGGGGTTCTGGAGCAGATGTTGCAGTATTCTGAAGTGTGTGTGATTCAGGGGTTCTGAAGCAGATGTTGCAGTATTCTGAAGTGTGTGTGATTCAGGGGTTCTGAAGCAGATGTTGCAGTATTCTGAAGTGTGTGTGTGTGTGATTCAGGGGTTCTGGAGCAGATGTTGCAGTACTCTGAAGTGTGTGTGTGTGATTCAGGGGTTCTGGAGCAGATGTTGCAGTACTCTGAAGTGTGTGTGTGTGTGATTCAGGGGCTCTGGAGCAGATGTTGCAGTATTCTGAAGTGTGTGTGATTCAGGGGTTCTGGAGCAGATGTTGCAGTATTCTGAAGTGTGTGTGTGATTCAGGGGTTCTGGAGCAGATGTTGCAGTACTCTGAAGTGTGTGTGTGTGATTCAGGGGCTCTGGAGCAGATGTTGCAGTATTCTGAAGTGTGTGTGTGTAATTCAGGGGTTCTGGAGCAGATGTTGCAGTATTCTGAAGTGTGTGTGATTCAGGGGTTCTGGAGCAGATGTTGCAGTATTCTGAAGTGTGTGTGTGTGTGATTCAGGGGTTTTGGAGCAGATGTTGCAGTATTCTGAAGTGTGTGTGTGTGATTCAGGGGTTCTGGAGCAGATGTTGCAGTATTCTGAAGTGTGTGTGTGTGATTCAGGGGTTCTGGAGCAGATGTTGCAGTACTCTGAAGTGTGTGTGTGTGTGTGTGTGTGATTCAGGGGTTCTGGAGCAGATGTTGCAGTATTCTGAAGTGTGTGTGATTCAGGGGTTCTGGAGCAGATGTTGCAGTATTCTGAAGTGTGTGTGTGTGATTCAGGGGTTCTGGAGCAGATGTTGCAGTACTCTGAGGTGGGGTATGTGTTGATGAGTCTGGGTGAATGCAGTGAAGACCAGCTGTCATATCAACCACTGCCTCTCATCATAAAGAAGGTCTGAGCACACACACAGTTTCTGTGCTGGTTTAGGGGGTAAATATACAGGATGCAGTGGAATGGATGTAAACATTGTTAAACGTAAATGTAGCTGAGAGTATTTCATTTCTGAGAGCTAAGTCTAAAATAAATCACAACACAGAACTTCATATAACAGTACTATATAAACCCAGTCCAGTGTGAATCTACAGAAAACCTAACAAACATTATGCTCTTGATGTGTTTGCATGTGTGTGTGTTGCAGCTGTTGGTGAGCACTCAGGATTGTCTACAGCTGGTGTGTGTTCGCTGTGTGTGTGCCATTCTGATTCATTCTCCTCAATTCACTTCCTCTTTCATTCGGGCTGATTTACCCGGTGAGTCACATGGGGTGTAAAAATATTCAGAACTGAACTGAATAACTGTACACTAGTTCGGTACGTACCACAGTACCAAACGCCCCTGCTGCCCCAGACCAGCCCTGATGCGTTGAGGTTGACCACTTTACTTTGTCACAAAACAACGTTTCTTTTAGACATTGATCAAATAATAATTAGGACACTTTTAACACCTGCTGAGCACTGTATTTGTTCTAAATATCACACACCAGGGCCTGAACTCAGCACCAGATTGAGGGTATTGTGCACATAAGTGTTATGCTAATAAAGAAATTCCTGCATACCACACAGATCAACAAATCAAATAAATACTTTTTCTTTCCGTCTCTCTCTCTTTATCTTGAGTACGTGTGCAGGTCTCTGCAGGTAAAGAAGTGTTCTTGCTTATTTCTGAATGTAGATCGCTACATAAAGCAGCTGATAGTTTTCTTTAAGTTGAGACAAAATGATCTTTTGTAAAACGACTACTCGCTCATAATACAGCAACACTTTTCAGAAGACTTAAATCAGACTCTATGATCATCACCTTATACCACATTTGTCACATTTACACATATTCATACTTTATACATATTGTCTTTAATGTACTGTATATATAATGTACCTCAGAAGATAAATTGTTAATTGTTGAAACAAGCTTCTCTGTATCAGGACTTCATCTGTTAATATCCTCAGTGCTTTCTCACAACTATAACTCAATATGGCTGCAGTGAGCGTTGACCTGTGTCCTTACTTGTAAACTTTAGTTTACACTTGTAAGTGTCCTTGTAAACTAACTGCAAAGTCTCCTTTCCAGCAATAACAGTGTTTTTGAATACATATGTGTGTGTGTATGACAATGTATATCCAGGCATTCACACAGAGACTGTTCACATTACAAACACTCAATAGCTGCGTGTGTGTGTCAGAGCTTGTGTTTGAGTGTGTGTGTAGCAGCAGTGAGGTAATGCTGTGGTGGCTGTTCAACTGTCTGCTGCTGCTAACTGAAGATCCTCTGTTCTTCTCACAGTGTCACTCTGTCTACGGTAAGACTCTGTGTGTACTTATTTCTTCCTGTATGTGAGTGTGTGTTTGTCTCTGTATGTGAGTGTGTGTTTGTCTCTGTATGTGAGTGTGTGTTTGGCTTTGTGTGTGTTTGGCTCTGTATGTTTGTGTGTGTTTGTCTCCCTATATGTGAGTGTGTGTTTGTCTCTGTGTGTTTCCAATAATACATGTGTGTCATGATTCAAAAGTGGTTTGAAACACAGTTCTTTCAATTAAAACTAGTTATAAGAAGTGTGTGTGTGTGTGAGAGAGGTATTGAGTCAATAGTGCGCAGTCTGAAAGGGACTCTGGGAAAGTCCAACACTGAGGTGCAGAAACAAGGACTAGAGCTCCTGACAGCCATACTAGACAGGTTACACACACACACACACACATACTGTCCATCTTCTGATGGACATTGTAAACAACCTGAGACATAAAATGTGTGTGTATAATGTGTGTGTGTGTGTGCAGGCAGCCTGCATGTGTGTGTCTGTTCCCGACAGGATCTGAGTTTTCTGCTGTGGCTGATGTCATCATGAAGGGTGTGGCCTCCTCTTGCCAGCAGGTGTCCATGCATGGTGTGCGAGCTGCTGCTTTCCTCTTCAGGTATCTCACACACAGTCTGTGATGATGATGAAAATGTCATGTGATCTGTTGGCTCATCTTCATCAGATTGTGTGACTATAGGAATGTTTCCATCTTTGTACAAGTGTACTTGTGTTTGTCTGTAATGTTTTAAATATTGTTGTTTATGTTGCCTTTTGCTTAACACACACAGTCTCATTATAGCTGGAAAACCTCATGTGTATGTCGGACCTATATGTGTGTCTGTGCAATTGTGTGCATTTGTGTGTATTGTGTGTGTGATATTGTGTTTGGTGTGTGTGATGTATTGTGTTGTGTGTGTGTTTGATGTATTGTGTTTGGTGTGTTGTGCGCGCATGTGTGCGTGTGTGTGTAGGCGGGATCATCAGTCCAGTCCGGTTCAGTTCTCAGTTCTCAGGCTTCTGCTGGACTCTGTGATGCTGAAGTTCTCAGAGCTTCAGTCAGCAGCAGGATGTCTTCTGCAGACTCTCATGTGTGTTGATGCTGCCTGCAGGTCAGTCTCACACCTCAGCATGTACCTGAGTGAGTTTGTGTGTGTTCTTTCCAAATGTCCCCAAAAGGATGTCAAAGTCACACACACCTACATTGTTGGGACCACCCAGCAGTCCCCACGTGGGAAACTGGTTACTGAACGATGCTTTTTTGAAGATGTAAAAATGCAGAAAGTTTTCTGTGATTTTGGTAGGTTTGGGTTCAGTGTGGGTCAGGGGATAGAGTATTCAGTTTGTACAGTATGAAAGTCATTATGTTTATGGAAAGTCCCCACAAAGCATAGAAACCTAACATTTGTGTGTCTGTGTGTAGGTTGGCTGAAGTGTGTATGGGTGAGTGTGTTCTGAATGATCGCGTGTGTTCAGCTTCACAACAGCAGGACACACTTCAGACTCTGTGTGTGTACCTGCTGCACTGCTGTGATACAACCTGCATCCCTGCAGTCACTGTAAGTAACACTAAATGGGGACATTCCATAGACTTTGTTGTTTTTATACACAGCTAGTTATAAACAATATTACCTAACCCAACCCAAACTAACACTACCAGAACACTGTGCATTTTTAAAATAAAAAACTTTACTATACTGTTTACTATATTTTTGTAGTGTTTTTACAAATTAGTTCTGACATATTTTTCTCAGATTTGTCAGATTTTTCTGACTTTGGGTACATATTTGTCCCCAATATATGGTTAAGTAAACACACACCCCCATCATCCCTGCAGTCACTGTAACACACACATACACACGTTATTTTGCAGCTGTTACATGTAGCCTTGTGTTTGTGTGTTGTGCGTGTGTAGAGTGTGTGTGAGCGTCTCTCTTCTCCTCAGACTCTGCAGGTCTTGTTGTCGGTTCTGTCTCATCAGTTTTCTCTCTGTCCTGGTCACATGTCATCATTCTGCAGGAAGCTCGGTAAGATGAGACACAGGGGTCAGAGGTCATGAGAGGTCTTACATTAAATGGCAACATATTTTACATGTGATTGTCAGTGCTTCTCTCATTGACCCTTCAAACATTTCACTTCGGTGTGTTTGTGTTGATGCTGGTTATTTGATGTGTGATAGGTACAAATAACACATTATACAGCCAATCACATACAGATCTTTGGGTCACGTGTTCAGATGGACAAGAAACAAAAAGTGAAATATTCAAAAACAACACTTCTGTCTGTCTGTCTTTCTCTTTGTGTCTCTCTCACTCTCTCTGTCTGTCTGTCTCTCAGCCTCCTCTGGTTTCATCAAACTGACTCTTGAGAACAGAGCTGAGCTGTGTTCAGAGAACAGGTAACAGCACATACACATTGAACAGGTTTGTTTTACTCTGTAAGGCAGGAGATCTCATAGATTTGCATTGATTTCCTAGCAGTGATTGTGCATTTGGTTGGTCATATAATATTATATGTAATAACTTTGATTCGTTTTTTTCTCCGTTGCTTTGCTTCTCTTTGTTGTCAGTGTAGTGTGAGTTGTAAACAGAGAGAGAGGCGGACCATCCAGCTCTTTAAAACACCTGCAGTGTCAGTCGCTGAAAGCTGTTTGCTGGCAGCACTGTTTTATAACTGTTAGATGTTTAGGGTGTGCTGCTGTGTGCTGCTCCTCAATGTGTGCTGCATGTAAAACACACTGGAGTTCATCTGGAGTGCTGAGAATGGCAGTGATCTAGCACATTTGTTGTTCTATGTAAAGGCTTGAGCGGCAGAATTTTGTAGCGTTTGAAGGTGATTAAGTAATTTAGCAGGTGAGCCACTATACAAGGAGTTCCAGTAGCCTAACCTAGAGGTTATGAATGCATGGATAACAGTTTCAGCATCTTTAGTGTGAGGGGCGTTTTCAAAACAGCAGGAGAATGTTATCCAGAAAAAACAGGAATCATGTTTAAAATGTTTGTTTGTTTGTTTGTGTTCTTCAGAAATGCTTCTCTGAATCTGCTCTGCTGTGATTTCCTGCTGAAACTCTGTGTGTGTCTGTTTTCACAGATATACACTTTCACCAGCGAACCTCAAGGTTGTGTGTGTTTGTGTACAGCTCATGTGGAGTGTGAGTGTGTGTTTGCGCAGCTCACGTGGAGTGTGTGTGTTTGCGCAGCTCACGTGGAGTGTGTGTGTTTGCGCAGCTCACGTGGAGTGTGTGTGTTTGCGCAGCTTACGTGGAGTGTGTGTGTTTGCGCAGCTCACGTGGAGTGTGTGTGTTTGCGCAGCTCACCTGAAGAGTGTGTGTTTGCGCAGCTCACCTGAAGAGTGTGTGTTTGCGCAGATCACCTGAAGTGTGTGTGTTTGCGCAGATCACCTGAAGTGTGTGTGTTTGCGCAGATCACCTGAAGTGTGTGTGTTTGCGCAGATCACCTGAAGTGTGTGTGTTTGCGCAGATCACCTGAAGTGTGTGTGTTTGTGCAGATCACCTGAAGTGTGTGTGTTTGCGCAGCTCATGTGGAGTGTGTGTGTGTGTGTTTGCGCAGCTCATGTGGAGTGTGTGCGCAGCTGATGTGGTGTGTGTGTGTATGTTTCCGCGTTTGCGCAGCTCATGTGGTGTGTGTGTGTGTTTGCGCAGCTCATGTGGTGTGTGTGTGTGTGTTTGCGCAGCTCATGTGGTGTGTGTGTTTGTGCAGCTCATGTGGTGTGTGTGTGTTTGCTCTGTGGTGTGTGTGTTTGTGCAGCTCATGTGGAGTGTGTGTGTGTTTGTGCAGCTCATGTGGAGTGTGTGTGTGTTTGTGCAGCTCATGTGGAGTGTGTGTGTTTGTGCAGCTCATGTGGAGTGTGTGTGTGTTTGTGCAGCTCATGTGGAGTGTGTGTGTGTTTGTGCAGCTCATGTGGAGTGTGTGTGTGTTTGTGCAGCTCATGTGGAGTGTGTGTGTGTTTGTGCAGCTCATGTGGAGTGTGTGTGTGTTTGTGCAGCTCATGTGGAGTGTGTGTGTGTTTGTACAGCTCATGTGGAGTTTGTGTGTGTTTGTACAGCTCATGTGGAATATGTGCTGCAGGAGTGCTTGGTGTCTCTGTGCTGCTCTGTGTCTGACTGGTGCTCTCTGCTCACAAATTCATCACAATCCACCAGAAACACACAGTACTGCCTCATCTACCTGCTGCACGTGTCCCTGCTGCATGGAGACCGGTGACCCTGTCCTTCTGTAACACCACCTACTTCTGACTGGCAAATAGCAAATCATGTTGATGTTACCAGTATTAATTGTTGTGTGTGTGATACAGGCTGCTGTGTGACTCTGCAGTGTTCTCCAGTGTGGTGCAGTTCATATGCGTTCAGGATCTCAACCATGTGTCTGTGCCTCCGTCTGTGTTGTGTTCTGTTCTCTACCTGCTGTCTGTCACTCAGCACAGCTGCCCTCATTTGGACACGGTGAGAACTACAGTGACACTCAGCTGACATTTCCACCACCTAAACCTACTGCGCTTAAAAATTACCACAGTAAATGTTAGTTGTGGCCCTAGATAACTGTACCGCTCGCTGCGATACTCTGTACTGTGTATAAAATTGAATTGAATTTTGAATTTTCTAAATAAACATGTCTTAATGATTTAATGTATATGTGTCTTTCTCTCTTAAGTCTGCTGTAAACAGCATCAGTAAGGCTCTGTCCGGCTCTTCTGTCCTCTTCTCTCTCTCCTCTGTTTATCCCTCTATCTTGAGCTTCATCTTCTGTTATCCGGCGCTCTCAGAGCGTTTTGGAGTGGCAGCTCTCACAGGAAGTCTGTGTGGCAGATCAGAAGCAGGTCAGGAGGATCAGCAGCGTTCAGATCTTCTGCAGCTGCTTCAGGAACGTCCTTCAGCTCTGCTCTCGATGCTGGTGAATAAACACAGTAAAACACTCACAGAAAGTTTTTTACATACACAGTTAGTTAATGAATCCACTGATATACTGACATTTGTTTTCCATATGACAGAATACAGATAAGAGCAGAAATATGCAAAAAATAGTGCAGACAAGATATAAGAATGCACAAAGCTCCCTGTTTGTCCTGCTTTGTGTGTGTGTGTATGTATGTTTAGGTGTTTAACATGTTAGTGTGTGTGAGACTGAGGCTCCAGCAGCACACACAGCTGCAGGTGTGTTGAGGTGTTTAATGTGTGTGTGTGTGTTCAGGTGGTGGTGTGTGAGGCTGAGGCTCCAGCAGCACACACAGCTGCAGGTGTGTTGAGGTGTGTAATGTGTGTGTGTGTGTTCAGGTGGTGGTGTGTGAGACTGAGGCTCCAGCAGCACACACAGCTGCAGGTGTGTTGAGGTGTTTAATGTGTGTGTGTGTGTGTGTGTGTTCAGGTGGTGTGTGAGGCTGAGGCTCCAGCAGCACACACAGCTGCAGGTGTGTTGAGGTGTTTAATGTGTGTGTGTGTGTGTGTTCAGGTGGTGGTGTGTGAGGCTGAGGCTCCAGCAGCACACACAGCTGCAGGTGTGTTGAGGTGTTCAATGTGTGTGTGTGTGTTCAGGTGGTGTGTGAGGCTGAGGCTCCAGCAGCACACACAGCTGCAGGTGTGTTGAGGTGTGTAATGTGTGTGTGTGTGTTCAGGTGGTGGTGTGTGAGACTGAGGCTCCAGCAGCACACACAGCTGCAGGTGTGTTGAGGTGTTTAATGTTGTGTGTGTGTGTGTTCAGGTGGTGTGTGAGGCTGAGGCTCCAGCAGCACACACAGCTGCAGGTGTGTTAAGGTTTTTAATGTGTGTGTGTGTTCAGGTGGTGGTGTGTGAGGCTGAGGCTCCAGCAGAACGCTGCAGGTGTGTTGAGGTGTTTAATGTGTGTGTGTGTGTGTGTGTTCAGGTGGTGGTGTGTGAGGCTGAGGCTCCAGCAGCACACACAGCTGCAGGTGTGTTGAGGTGTTTAATGTGTGTGTGTGTTCAGGTGGTGGTGTGTGAGGCTGAGGCTCCAGCAGCACACACAGCTGCAGGTGTGTTGAGGTGTTCAATGTGTGTGTGTGTTCAGGTGTGTGTGAGGCTGAGGCTCCCGCACACACAGCTGCAGGTGTGTTGAGGTGTTTAATTTGTTTCAGGTGGTGGTGTGTGAGGCTGAGGCTCCAGCAGCACACACAGCTGCAGGTGTGTTGAGGTGTTCAATGTGTGTGTGTGTGTGTTCAGGTGGTGTGTGAGGCTGAGGCTCCAGCAGCACACACAGCTGCAGGTGTGTTGAGGTGTTTAATGTGTGTGTGTGTTCAGGTGGTGGTGTGTGAGGCTGAGGCTCCAGCAGCACACACAGCTGCAGGTGTGTTGAGGTGTTTAGTGTGTGTGTGTGTGTTCAGGTGGTGGTGTGTGAGGCTGAGGCTCCAGCAGCACACACAGCTGCAGGTGTGTTGAGGTGTTTAATGTGTGTGTGTGTGTTCAGGTGGTGGTGTGTGAGGCTGAGGCTCCAGCAGCACACACAGCTGCAGGTGTGTTGAGGTGGGTAATGTGTGTGTGTGTTCAGGTGGTGTGTGAGGCTGAGGCTCCAGCAGCACACACAGCTGCAGGTGTGTTGAGGTGTTTAATGTGTGTGTGTGTGTGTGTTCAGGTTGTGGTGTGTAAAGCTGAGGCTCCAGCAGCACACACAGCTGCAGGTGTGTTGAGGTGTTTAATGTGTGTGTGTGTTCAGGTGGTGGTGTGTGAGGCTGAGGCTCCAGCAGCCACACAGCTAAGGTGTGTTGGGTGTTTAATGTGTGTGTGTTCAGTGGTGTGAGACTGAGGCTCCAGCAGCACACACAGCTGCAGGTATGTTGAGGTGTTTAATGTGTGTGTGTGTGTGTTCAGGTGGTGGTGTGTGAGGCTGAGGCTCCAGCAGCACACACAGCTGCAGGTGTGTTGAGGTGTTTGGTGTGTTCAGGTGACAGCAGCTGTAGTTTTGATCTCTCTGATCAGATTAAATCGGCACTACTGAACCTCCTGCAGAAGCTTGCATGCACAGGTGAGAACCAGCAGAGCTTACGCTCACACCCTCTCTCTTCCATTACCACTCTGTCACACTCTAAATGACTAAACTGTCTCAATTCTCTCTGATATCTTGTCACTTATTCACTGATATTGGATACAGGTCAGTCACTTTATCCTGTGCATGTGTGTTTTTGCCATAGATCATGTGTTCTTGTTTCAGTAAGGTGATTTACACAGCAGGAAGAGTGTGATGTCATCAGCAGGTGTTTTATCACATCTGTGTCTTTCAGATCGAGTGTCTGTGTTGCTGGATGTGTTGTGTGTGCTTCAGAGTCACAGTGAAATGAATCACACAGACTTTAAACTGCTTTACCATGGTAACCACTTACACACACACACACACACACACAGTCCCTTCTCTAAAATATCTCAGCTGTTAATAATACCTTTGACTGCTGCCACTTATCTGAGAACAGTGCAGTTGTGTTTTCAGGTGTTTATTGTAACAGTGCTAAAAATGATGCGCTGACTGTGAAACACAGCTGAAATCATTTTCATGTGCTTTTATGACTAAACTGTTTTCTTTCTCCAAGTCAGTGTTTGTTTTGACTAACCTTAAGCTGTAACTTTATTTGCCTACTAAAGACTCACAGCTGAAACTTATGTAAGACTTTCAGCAACAGCATATTTAAATCATGCCTATTACAAGCTTAAGCTGAAGATAAACTTTGATAAAACTTATATTCTGTCCTGCGCTGACTGAACCTACAGTCTGCGTGTCATTCTTCAGAACAACAGATAAGCGGCAGGATCTTCTGTCTATAATTGAAACGAAAAAGAGCAATAACAAAGTTATGTAGCTGATTGTACAATAAGCTTCTTGAAGATAATAACCCATAAAAAACAAAAAGTGATTGTTTTATTTGCTATACAGAAACTGTTGTACTCTGCACGCATATTTCACACACACAGACAGGTGATACTGTGATCAGTTCATTCAATACACAGCAGATGTTTTCATAACTGTACAGCTCTGTGACACATTTTTTTTGTGATATCCGATCCAGCATCTTTGGCCAGTATCGGACAATATAGAATTTATGTCATATATGTCTGTGTGTGTGTTTAGTCAATAATCTGGTTGTGAAGATGAACCCCAGTGACACAGAGCTGCTGTTGTCTGTGTTTAACTGCCTGTATTGTTTCCTGAGTGTGTGTCCATCACACAGCACTGACAGAGGTAAACCACTTACACATATTGTGCTGAGTAACATCAGACTGATTGTGTGTGTGTTATTGGTGTCACTGCTGCTGGGTAACATCAGACTGATTTTGTGTGTGTTAGTGGTGTCACTGCTGCTGGGTAACATCAGACTGATTTTGTGTGTGTTAGTGGTGTCACTGCTGCTGGGTAACATCAGACTGATTTTGTGTGTGTTAGTGGTGTCACTGCTGCTGGGTAACATCAGACTGATTGTGTGTGTGTGTGTGTTAGTGGTGTCACTGCTGCTGGGTAACATTAGACTGATGGAGGTGTTGGAGGATGTTCTCTCTCCATCTTCATCAACTTCTCTGCAGTGCTGTTCACTCCTTCTGCTCGCTACCCTCATCATCCACCAACACACACACTCTGTACAGGTGAGACACGCACACACTCTACACATGCAGAACATGCAGTACTGTTCACTCCTTCTGCTTGTTACACTCATCATTCACCAACACACACACTCTGCACAGGTGAGAGACACTCTGCACGGGTATACATGAAAAAACAGGTGGAATTTGTGCTGTCTTAGTACCAATACCTGATGTAGTTTGTGTGTGAGTGAAGGTTTTCTGTAAGGGTTTGAACTATACACAGTTAAAAAACACTATAAAACAATAAAAGTCTATGGAATGTCCCCATTTATATAAGTAAGTGTGTGTGTGTGTGTGTGTGTGTGTGTGTTAGGTGCACAGGAACATCACTTTAGATCTTCATAAGATTGTGAGACGACTCTCCTTCAGTAAGAGAAACACAGACAGCCTGCTGTTGAGTAAGCTAACCCTAACACAACATGAACACACCACTGCAGTTCATATTCCAGCATTATTGTTGTTTATTAGATCTGATTAATATCAAATAAATAAACGGCATTCACACATTGTATTGTATTGTGTGTCTTGATTCTCTTTCAAACTGCTCTGATGATGTCAGTACTTGAACATGATGATACTCACACAGTGCAATGGTTAAAGATACGAGCTGCTGACTGAAAGAATGCAGGTTCAAACTCTATGATGTTGATCTGTGATCTGAAACCATTGATCCCTCAAATAAGATCTCAGACCAGAAGATTAAGAACATCAAGCTGGAGACACTAAATACACCAACAGTATGAACAGTGTGTCTGTGTGTGTTTGTGTGTAGTCTGCAGTATGAGGTTGCTGCACGTGTGGCTGGATGTGGATGACTGTTCACTGGTATGTGTGTCTGAAAGTTCAGCACTGCAGTTCCCTCTGTCGGCAGCAGATGGCGCTCTGTATCCACTCAGATACAGTGAAGTGCAGAGTCTCATGACAGCCCTGTGTGGACTCATGCTACAGGTGCAAGAGACACTGTCAACAAATCAAGAATTTAACACAAATTTACAAAATGTGTTTGATTATACCATTCTGTTTAATCAATCTGAACTCAAACTGTTGCCAATTCAGGAGAAACCGAACACAAACCTCTTTATGATGCTCTGAGTGTGTGTTTAGCTCCACACATTACTGAACTTTGTGTGTGTGTTCAGAAACAGGATATGATGATCAGCACAGCTGTGAACTGTATAAGGTCTCTGATCAGCTTTCTGCACAGAAGGAATGCAGGCACAGGTACACATGGTGTGTATGGGTTCAAACACACAGATGCTGATGGTAAGTGAATCAGAGGTCTGTGCTGGTGTCCGGATTAGAACAGTGTTACATGATAAATCTGTGAGGAACCGTCAAGACCCTCACTGAACACACTTCTTTAAAAATAACAGTAGTGGTAAAATAAAAATGATTCTCAAATGTTGCGCAGACACTTTTAAAACAGCAGTTTATAACATTTCTTGGTTTAAACTGAACAAAATAGCAAGTGCATAACAGATCAGTGTTCAAAACACTTTCCTTACCTTACCCTGTTTTACAACGGTAAGTTTATAATAATGCTTTATCATTTAAAAAAATGAAGGTCGGCTACTATCTCACGCGTGTGGATGCTGGAATAGTGCAGTGTTTGTATCTTGTTCTTACAGCAATTGTTTACAATTTAAATGCATCATCCACGTTGAGAAAATAACTGCAGACAACTTGTACTTTCATGTTTGGAACAGAGGTAGTGATAGGGAGGTAAAAGTTACAAAATGCAGATGTAATTGAGAATAAGGTGCAGTCAAAAAAACTTACACTCACTGTATCAAACCTACATAAAGTGACAGACATTAAAGCTAGAACCGCTGTGTGTGGACACATTAGACTGCAGAACCTGTCATTCAATAATATGTGTGTGTATTGTGTGGCGATAGTTTAACGTGTGTGTGTGTGTGTGTGTAGCCCAGCACATGGTCTGTCAGCCTTGGACATGTTTCCTGCTCTTCTCCTTACTGTCCTGTGGTGGGAGCTACACACTACACCCCGCAGTACTGACCCTCATCACACTGGTAACTCTCCCCGCAGTACTGACCCTCATCACACTGATAACACGCCCCGCAGTACTGACCCTCATCACACTGATAACACACCCCGCAGTACTGACCCTCATCACACTGATAACTCTCCCCGCAGTGCTGACCCTCATCACACTGATAACACACCCCGCAGTGCTGACCCTCATCACACTGATAACTCGCCCCGCAGTACTGACCCTCATCACACTGATAACACACCCCCAGTGCTGACCCTCATCACACTGATAACCGCCCGCAGTACTGACCCTCATCACACTGGTAACTCTCCCGCAGTGCTGACCCTCATCACACTGGTAACACACCCGCAGTGCTGACCCTCATCACACTGGTAACACGCCCGCAGTGCCGACCCTCATCACACTGGTAACACGCCCCGCAGTGCTGACCCTCATCACACTGGTAACACGCCCCGCAGTGCTGACCCTCATCACACTGGTAACACGCCCCGCAGTGCTGACCCTCATCACACTGGTAACACGCCCCGCAGTGCTGACCCTCATCACACTGGTAACACGCCCCGCAGTACTGACCCTCATCACACTGGTAACACACCCCGCAGTACTGACCCTCATCACACTGATAACTCTCCCCGCAGTGCTGACCCTCATCACACTGGTAACACGCCCGCAGTGCTGACCCTCATCACACTGATAACACGCCCGCAGTGCTGACCCTCATCACACTGGTAACTCCCCGCAGTGCTGACCCTCATCACACTGGTAACACGCCCCGCAGTACTGACCCTCATCACACTGATAACACGCCCCGCAGTACTGACCCTCATCACACTGATAACTCTCCCCGCAGTGCTGACCCTCATCACACTGATAACACACCCCGCAGTACTGACCCTCATCACACTGGTAACTCTCCCCGCAGTGCTGACCCTCATCACACTGGTAACTCTCCCCGCAGTGCTGACCCTCATCACACTAACACACCCTGCAGAACCGACCCTCATCACACTGATAACACACCCTGCAGTACCGACCCTCATCACACTGATAACACACCCTGCAGTACCGACCCTCATCACACTGATAACACACCCCGCAGTGCTGACCCTCATCACACTGATAACACACCCCGCAGTGCTGACCCTCATCACACTGATAACACGCCCCGCAGTGCTGACCCTCATCACACTGGTAACACGCCCCGCAGTGCTGACCCTCATCACACTGGTAACACGCCCCGCAGTGCTGACCCTCATCACACTGGTAACACCCCCGCAGTCCTGACCCTCATCACACTGGTAACACCCCGCAGTGCTGACCCTCATCACACTGGATAACACGCCCGCAGTGCTGACCTCATCACACTGGTAACACCCCGCAGTGCTGACCCTCATCACACTGGTAACACGCCCCGCAGTACCGACCCTCATCACACTGATAACACACCCCGCAGTACTGACCCTCATCACACTGATAACACACCCCGCAGTGCTGACCCTCATCACACTGGTAACACACCCCGCAGTACTGACCCTCATCACACTGGTAACTCTCCCCGCAGTGCTGACCCTCATCACACTGGTAACTCTCCCTGCAGTACTGACCCTCATCACACTGGTAACTCACCCCGCAGTGCTGACCCTCATCACACTGATAACATACCCTGCAGTGCTGACCCTCATCACACTGGTAACTCTCCCTGCAGTACTGACCCTCATCACACTGATAACATACCCTGCAGTGCTGACCCTCATCACACTGGTAACTCTCCCGCAGTGCTGACCCTCATCACACTGGTAACTCTCCCGCAGTGCTGACCCTCATCACACTGGTAACTCTCCCCGCAGTGCTGACCCTCATCACACTGGTAACTCTCCCGCAGTGCTGACCCTCATCACACTGGTAACTCTCCCGCAGTGCTGACCCTCATCACACTGGTAACTCTCCCGCAGTGCTGACCCTCATCACACTGATAACACACCCCGCAGTGCTGACCCTCATCACACTGATAACACACCCCGCAGTGCTGACCCTCATCACACTGGTAACTCTCCCGCAGTGCTGACCCTCATCACACTGATAACACACCCCGCAGTGCTGACCCTCATCACACTGATAACACACCCCGCAGTACTTACCCTCATCACACTGATAACTCTCAAAAGTAATAGAAATGTTTGTGTGGGTTATATTTAGGGTCAGGGGATAGAAAATATCATTAGCTCAGTACAAAGACCGTGTGTGTGTAATAATGCCAGCGCGTGCGTGCGTGTGTGTGTGTGTGTGTGTTCGCAGCTGGTGTGTTTTGGTGGAGGTGTCTCTGAGTGGAAGACAGAAGTTCAGTCAGTATGTGAGGAGGTGGAGAGACGAGGAGTGACACAAATCAGAGACAACAGCATACACGCACTGAGACTGCTGCTTACACAAGTACACACACACACACACTGAGACTGCTGCTTACACAAGTACACACACACACACGCACTGAGACTGCTGCTTACACAAGTACACACACACACACGCACTGAGACTGCTGCTTACACAAGTACACACACACACACGCACTGAGACTGCTGCTTACACAAGTACACACACACACACGCACTGAGACTGCTGCTTACACAAGTCACACACACACAGCACTGAGACTGCTGCTTACACAAGTACACACACACGCACTGAGACTGCTGCTTACACAAGTACACACACACGCACTGAGACTGCTGCTTACACAAGTACACACACACACACGCACTGAGACTGCTGCTTACACAAGTACACACACGCACTGAGACTGCTGCTTACACAAGTAAACACACACACGCACTGAGACTGCTGCTTACACAAGTAACACACACACGCACTGAGACTGCTGCTTACACAAGTAACACACACACACACGCACTGAGACTGCTGCTTACACAAGTAACACACACACGCACTGAGACTGCTGCTTACACAAGTAACACACACACACGCACTGAGACTGCTGCTTACACAAAACACACACACACGCACTGAGACTGCTGCTTACACAAGTAACACACACACACGCACTGAGACTGCTGCTTACACAAGTACACACACACACACACACTGAGACTGCTGCTTACACACACACACACACACGCACTGAGACTGCTGCTTACACAAGTACACACACACACACACTGAGACTGCTGCTTACACAAGTACACACACACACACACTGAGACTGCTGCTTACACAAGTACACACACACACACTGAGACTGCTGCTTACACAAGTAAACACACACAACACACTGAGACTGCTGCTTACACAAGTACACACACACACACTGAGACTGCTGCTTACACAAGTACACACACACACACTGAGACTGCTGCTTACACAAGTACACACACACACACACACACTGAGACTGCTGCTTACACAAGTAACACACACACACACACACACTGAGACTGCTGCTTACACAAGTACACACACACTGAGACTGCTGCTTACACAAGTACACACACACACACACACACACTGAGACTGCTGCTTACACAAGTACACACACACACACACACACTGAGACTGCTGCTTACACAAGTAACACACACACACACACTGAGACTGCTGCTTACACAAGTACACACACACACACACACACTGAGACTGCTGCTTACACAAGTACACACACACACACTGAGACTGCTGCTTACACAAGTACACACACACACACACACACTGAGACTGCTGCTTACACAAGTACTCACACACACACACTGAGACTGCTGCTTACACAAGTAACACACACACACACACACACACTGAGACTGCTGCTTACACAAGTACTCACACACACACACTGAGACTGCTGCTTACACAAGTACACACACACACACACACACTGAGACTGCTGCTTACACAAGTACACACACACACACTGAGACTGCTGCTTACACAAGTACACACACACACACACACACACTGAGACTGCTGCTTACACAAGTACACACACACAGACACACACTGAGACTGCTGCTTACACAAGTACACACACACACACACACTGAGACTGCTGCTTACACAAGTACACACACACACACACACTGAGACTGCTGCTTACACAAGTACACACACACACGCACTGAGACTGCTGCTTACACAAGTACACACACACACGCACTGAGACTGCTGCTTACACAAGTACACACACACACGCACTGAGACTGCTGCTTACACAAGTAACACACACACACGCACTGAGACTGCTGCTTACACAAGTACACACACACACACGCACTGAGACTGCTGCTTACACAAGTACACACACACACACGCACTGAGACTGCTGCTTACACAAGTACACACACACACGCACTGAGACTGCTGCTTACACAAACACACACACACACACACACACACTGAGACTGCTGCTTACACAAGTACACACACACAGCTTGATGTTTCATGTCTAACCAGAGTGCTGTTTCTTGACTATTACCTCATCACAGTGTGTGTTTGTGTGCAGTGTTCTGCTCCTTCTCATGAAGATCTGAGGATGAGGGTGGAGAATTTACTGGAGTCACTCAAACATCATGTGCCCTGTGACCCCCCGACTAAACACATGCTGTATCCTTCCACACACACACACACACACACACACACACACACGGTCTCTGTGTGTGTCCTTAACACAGTGTGTTAGACAGGTTGAGCGAGTTTCTCTTCTTCTGTCTGATGTCACAGTCAGCACTCAGAACCTCCACAAACACTTTCAGAATACAAACATCTGACTGCTGCTCGTTTCTTCTGTTCAGCTCTCACTTCAGTGTCATTGACTCTGTTACTGATATGAATCATTTATTAGCTCTGTCGTGTATTAACAGTTAATCTGATCAGTTTACATGCTTGTTGTTTATAAGATTAAAGTCCATCAAAAGCTTGTTGATGAATACGTGTCGTGACGTCAGCGCGCGTGCGCCCCTCAACTGGTTCCGTGCGGAAAGCGGCGGCGCGTGGCTGCGGCGGACCGGAGGACGCGCGTCACGTACACGATCCGTCACACGGGTCTCAGCGGCGCGTTTAACCGGTGAGCGCTCGCGTCGCGCGTCAGGTGAGTGCCGAGATCCGGTCCGCCGGACAGTGTGTGTTCGTGTCCTCAGACGGTACCTTTCATCCGGTCCGCCGGACAGTGTGTGTGTTCGTGTCCTCAGACGGTACCTTTCATCCGGTCCGCCGGACAGTGTGTGTGTTCGTGTCCTCAGACGGTACCTTTCATCCGGTCCGCCGGACAGTGTGTGTGTTCGTGTCCTCAGACGGTACCTTTCATCCGGTCCGCCGGACAGTGTGTGTGTTCGTGTCCTCAGACGGTACCTTTCATCCGGTCCGCCGGACAGTGTGTGTTCGTGTCCTCAGACGGTACCTTTCATCCGGTCCGCCGGACAGTGTGTGTGTTCGTGTCCTCAGACGGTACCGCGCGGTTTCTCTGTGTTCTCTGAGGCGGCGTGACGTGACGTGATGAATGTTACTGACGTCACAGCACTAACGTGATGGACTGAATCCTGGTGCAGATGTTTGAGAAATGAGTGTGAACACACACCAGTCTGAGCGGTCACGTGCTCGTGAGGACGTGACGTGTACGCGCGGATTTGGTTTTGGTTTGTAAATTCAGGCTCTTAAAATCTTCCACATAGCTCGAGTTCAGAGGAGCGAACTCCACTAAAGCTGCAAGCAGGAGGACAAACATCGATCTCACGGTTTGTTCAGTGTGGAGCTGATCTTCATGATCTCATGGTTTGTTCAGTGTGGTGAGCTGATCTTCATGATCTCACGGTTTGTTCAGTGTGGTGAGCTGATCTTCATGATCTCACGGTTTGTTCAGTGTGGTGAGCTGATCTTCATGATCTCACGGTTTGTTCAGTGTGGTGAGCTGATCTTCATGATCTCACGGTTTGTTCAGTGTGGTGAGCTGATCTTCATGATCTCACGGTTTGTTCAGTGTGGTGAGCTGATCTTCATGATCTCATGGTTTGTTCAGTGTGGAGCTGATCTTCATGATCTCATGGTTTGTTCAGTGTGGTGAGCTGATCTTCATGATCTCATGGTTTGTTCAGTGTGGTGAGCTGATCTTCATGATCTCACGGTTTGTTCAGTGTGGAGCTGATCTTCATATCTTTTCGGTGGGAGCTGATCTTCATGATCTCACGGTTTGTTCAGTGTGGAGCTGATCTTCATGATCTCACGGTTTGTTCAGTGTGGAGCTGATCTTCATGATCTCACGGTTTGTTCAGTGTGGAGCTGATCTTCATGATCTCACGGTTTGTTCAGTGTGGTGAGCTGATCTTCATGATCTCACGGTTTGTTCAGTGTGGTGAGCTGATCTTCATGATCTCACGGTTTGTTCAGTGTGGTGAGCTGATCTTCATGATCTCACGGTTTGTTCAGTGTGGTGAGCTGATCTTCATGATCTCACGGTTTGTTCAGGGTGGTGAGCTGATCTTCGTGATCTCACGGTTTGTTCAGGGTGGTGAGCTGATCTTCGTGATCTCACGGTTTGTTCAGTGTGGAGCTGATCTTCGTGATCTCACGGTTTGTTCAGTGTGGAGCTGATCTTCGTGATCTCACGGTTTGTTCAGTGTGGAGCTGATCTTCAGTGCTGAGACATTACAAACACATCACGCTACTGAAAAACTGCTGGTTGTATCCTGCATTTAACGATGTTTGTGACAAATAAAAATTGTTAACATTGAGATGAATGAAACACAGGTTTGTGACAGATTCAGTGACTACTTTACATTTACACGTATGATCTGAAACTTCATTCTCTTCAGGTGTAGATGGTTTCTGAGGTTCTGTCTCACTGTTTGGTCTGAAATATTAAGCAGAAATGGTTTCATCTGGGTTTGACTCTATTCCAAGTTGTAGTGATTGTTTTTCCCAGAAAAAATGTGAAACATGCTGGTTGTATACGTTTCAGTGTTCAAATATATTTCAATTGATCTTATAAATTTAAAGCATTATTGTACCACATGCCATATATTGTGTTATTCCACAAGGTATCACGTCTCACACAGTATCATGCAGCCCTTGTGTATAAGAGTGACTCTTCATCTTATGACAGCATTCATTCATCTGGGTCATGATGAGCAGATACGTGCTGAGATGAATGATGTGTGACTGGAGAAACTAGTGGAGCTGTAAGGCAGTGATAGGAGAGACCATGTGCTTTTAACAGAGAGTCTGGTGAGCTGGAGTATATGAGAAGATCTTCTCAGGGATCATGTGTTGGGATTAAGACATCACTGCCCTACAGAAAAAGAATCTGCCAGCGAGGTAGAAGTGTTCTCAGATCAGAGAGGGTGGACAGGAGGAGGTGCTTGTAGCTGCAGCTGTATTGTGATGGCGTGTGTGATGATAGGCAGTGACATTTATCTCCCTCTAGTGGTCATGTTGAACGTCTGCACTCTGCTGCTGCTGGCTGCCCCGGTGGCCCTCAGTTCAGACTTGGACACACAGAGACACCAGCATGACTCCAACCTGGAGATCTGTATCCTTCCTAAACCAAAGCTCTCTGTATACACAGATGTGTGTTTGTGGTGTATGTGCAACTGTCCTGAACCTTTTCACTAGACAAGCGTTTGTTTGAAACAAAGAGGAAAGACCAACTAAATGCTCTGAAGAACCTGGTGGAGCTCAACGACATCAACCAGCAGTACAAGATCATAGACATTATGCTGAAGGGACTCTTCAAGGTCTTGATCTTCTTATTCCTTCAGAACCGTCAGTCTGTTGACAAACACTCTGATCATCACCCACGCATGTAAACACTGTGTTTGTGTGTGTGTGTGTGTGCAGGTTCTGGAGGACTCTAGAGCTGTGCTTGTAGCTGCTAATGTACAGCCCAGTGATCCTTTTCCATTAGACGACAAAATCAAAGAAGGTGAGAGACTGTAACACTCACAAAACTCAACCCAGCTATTGCCAAGGTAATACAAAAAGTGCAAAGTAAAACAACAGTAGTGCGAAAACCTTACAAATCATGTTCGTAGTGCAAAATAAATAGTGACATAGAAAGATTTTAAAAACAGAATAAAAACAGTGTAAACACAAGTGATTAAAAAGTCTCTCTCTCTCTCTTGCTCGCTCACTGCTGCAGCGTACTCTCATGTGCTGGAGAACACAGCGTTTTTTGGTGACGTGGCTCTGCGGTTTCCACGTATCGTTCATCATTATTATGATGCTAATGCAGATTGGAGTCGTCTGCTGCGCTGGGGGCTGCGCTTCTGTAACCAGACGGGCATCTTCACTGGAGGAGACCACCAACACGTCCTCACTCTGGTGAGACATTATGTGTGTTGAGTGTTTTATGGGATGTGAAGACACAGAAGAGATGAAGTAATATTTGAATCTCGTTTTCTATCTATATTTAATCGATATTTAATTTAGTTAAATAGATAGTTAGAAATATTGTGTTTCATGCAGATGTCACAGGAGCTCGGCATTACAGAGAAATCCCCAAACTTCATCAATCCATACCGCACAGAGAGAGATGACGTGACACACACACACACACACACACACACACACACACACTGCACAGAGAGAGAAGACGTGAGTCCACACACACAAACCCATTTACACAAACACACACACACAAACCCATTTACACAAACCCATATATACACACACACACACAAACCCATTTACACAAACCCATATATACACACACACACAAACCCATTTACACAAACACACACACACACACAAACCCATATACACAAACACACACACACAAACCCATTTACACAAACCCATATATACACACACACACAAACCCATTTACACAAACCCATATATACACACACACACACAAACCCATTTACATAAACCCATATATACACACACACACACACACAAACCCATTTACACACACACACACAAACCCATTTACACAAACCCATATATACACACACACACAAACCCATTTACACAAACCCATATATACACAAACACACACACACACAAACCCATTTACACACACGCACACAAACCCATTTACACAAACACACACGCACACAGACCCATTTACACAAACGCACACGCACCCATTTACACAAACGCACACGCACACAAACCCATTTACACAAACGCACACGCACACAAACCCATTTACACAAACCCATATATACACAAACACACACACACACACAAACCCATTTACACAAACCCATATACACACACGCACACAAACCCATTTACACAAACGCACACGCACACAAACCCATTTACACAAACGCACACGCACACAAACCCATTTACACAAACGCACACGCACACAAACCCATTTACACAAACGCACACGCACACAAACCCATTTACACACACACACACACACACACACTGTGCACAGAGAGAGATGACATGGACAGAAACACCCACACAGACAGAAACACCCATTTTCTATGTATATTTGTTATAATAGTGTTTAGATCTTTGAAATGTTCTGAGTAGACTATAAATGTAATGTACTGAGGAAAATCTGTACGTGTCAGATGCTGCACACTGCAGAGGCCTTCCAGAAGATTCTCCGTGAGGAGGAGAAGAGGAGGAGGAAAGAGGAGAAAAGGAAGGAGATCAGAAAAGGGCCGCGAATCTCTCGCTCTCGCACAGAGTTATAGAGCTGCAGATGTTGAGAGCGTGCTGGAGAATCAGAAGACGAGAGCATCAGGGAGTCACGTGCTGCTCCTCTCATGAGCATCACAGTTTACAGCTTTTCAGAATGACTCACAGGATTCAGTGTCTGTTTTAGCTCAGTTTCATTGTGGGGACTTTACAGAGGCTCATTATATTTACTGTTGTTAATGTGTGTGTGTTTTGGGCTGAAAATCTGACTGCACTGCTGTTATGGGGTCATAATCAGAACAGCGGGAGTGGTCAGATAAAGTTTATCAGATAAAGATATATTTATCTGATTTTATCAGATATTTTAGACAGGGGAAAGATTGTTTAGGTAGATAATAAATGTAAAACCGAATAGGTTTGAGCTGTATAAAATTAGGAATGCTGAAGTTTCCATACATGATACTGGTGATTGAAATAATTTTCTACATGTTACAGTCTGAGAAGAGAATCAGTGATGTCTGCTGCTGTCCAAACAGACATTTATTGTTAACATCGTGTGTGTGTGCGCGCGTGTGTTTGTGTGTGCGCGCGTCTGCAGGTATGTATATAAACAGGGAGATTCACCCGTTCAGTTCTTGTGTGAGGCAGAGTGTTTATGATCTGACCTGAGATCAGAGCTGTCACTTCTGCCAGAAAACAAAAACCCTTTTCAACACAAATACATCAGAATACAAATATATCATGAGGACATTCAGAGTAATGAATGTGCTGAAGTGCAGATGAGTGTGAATGAGTCTCTGTTCTGATACACAGTTTAATAAACTTGTGAGAATCTGACACCTGCTGAACTGAGTTCATCATTCAAATCAGCCTCGACTGACATGTTAACACTCACTTTGACTCTTGATAAATGCTTTGTGAATGTGTTGTGACTGTTATGTGAATGGATCCCAGACTCAAAGTTTCCCCTCACTGGGTGATAACATCTGATATCAGAATATTCAATTCAAATGAATTTCAAACACCCGTGTGAGTCTGTGGTGTGTTTGAGCAGCAGATTGTGTTAGTGTGCACTGAAGGTTAGGCAGTTAGTTGTGACGGTTAAGGGTAGAGGATAAGGGTTAGGCAGTTAGTTGTGACGGTTAAGGGTAGAGGATAAGGGTTAGGCAGTTAGTTGTGACGGTTAAGGGTAGAGGATAAGGGTTAGGCAGTTAGTTGTGACGGTTAAGGTAGAGGATAACGGTTAGGCAGTTAGTTGTGACGGTTAAGGGTAGAGGATAAGGGTTAGGCAGTTAGTTGTGACGGTTAAGGGTAGAGGATAACGGTTAGGCAGTAAGTTGTGACGGTTAAGGTAGAGGATAACGGTTAGGCAGTTAGTTGTGACGGTTAAGGGTAGAGGATAAGGGTTAGGCAGTTAGTTGTGACGGTTAAGGGTAGAGGATAACGGTTAGGCAGTTAGTTGTGACGGTTAAGGGTAGAGGATAAGGGTTAGGCAGTTAGTTGTGACGGTTAAGGTAGAGGATAAGGGTTAGGCAGTTAGTTGTGACGGTTAAGGTAGAGGATAAGGGTTAGGCAGTTAGTTGTGACGGTTAAGGTAGAGGATAAGGGTTAGGCAGTTAGTTGTGACGGTTAAGGTAGAGGATGAGGGTTAGGCAGTTAGTTGTGACGGTTAAGGGTAGAGGATAACGGTTAGGCAGTTAGTTGTGACGGTTAAGGGTAGAGGATAACGGTTAGGCAGTTAGTTGTGACGGTTTAAGGTAGAGGATAACGGTTAGCCAGTTAGTTGTGACGGTTAAGGGTAGAGGATAACGGTTAGCCAGTTAGTTGTGATGATTAAGGTTATGGTAAATGGCAGGAGATTGCATTGTGGCACTGAATGTCCTCACAAAGATAGCTGCAGAAACATGAGTGTGTGTCTTGACTCCATGTATCTTGTATTTTTCTGTACAGCTTGAACTGTTTGTTTGGAATACAGGTCTGTGGTTTGAGTGAAATATAAGAATTACTCATTTGTATTTGAGCCGTGTGGAATGAGACGGACTGAACACTGAACTCAGGTGAGTTTACCTGTATAATAAAAACACCTTCATTTTCCACAGAGCCACAAATATGAAAAAGATTCAATTCACTGTTAAAGTGTAAACTGGCCTGCATTTTTATACTTGATTTAGAAATAAGTGATGTTTGCACATAAGAGATCTGTGTTTTATCTTTAATATAAATAAGATTTGAATGAAATGACACATCTCTCTGGCGCTTGAATAAAAAAAAAACACTGAATGTGTGAAGATCATAGAAAGATTAAAACTTCTCTCTTGCTAATAAAGATTTGAACTGTAACACTTTACAATAAGAATGTATTTACTAGCATTAGTGCGTTAGCCGACTTGAGCTGAACGATACTTAGTTTCATTTAATAATCTTCATTTGTTTCTTTTAGCAGTTACTAATACATTTGTAAAATCAAAACGTCTAGCTGTTAACATTAGTTAATGCACAAAGCGTTAACATGTAGAATTGTACTGGCATTTAGCAACATTATTTGAATTTGGGTGAGTTAGGACTGAGTTCTGATCAGACTGGAGATCTGATCTTGTGGAAACTCTCCTCTCAATGCCGCAAGAAAAACTCGGTCAAGGGTTCCAGGTGCCAAAAAGTCTTTATTGCTCAAGACAACAAAGCTGAGAAGCTCAGAAAACATCCAAGCATCTCCCAACCTTGAATCTGACTCCCCTTTTTTGATAACGTACCTTCATTATCAGGTGACTTCATTTTTTGCTTACTCAATCTCTTCCAGTTTTATTCTAACTGTGGCGAAGACAGAGCAGGATCATTTTTAAAAGAATCATAAAAGTAATAAAATTCATTCAAAGTACTAATAGATTTCCATGTAGGGTAATTATAAAACGTGCACATGTGTAAAGGATCAAAACTGATCAAAATTGTAGTGCTCAGTGACTGTATTCAAATAAACCAAAATATGTGTGAAAATATACCATAATGTCAGGAGACAAATGCTGCTTCATATCTGTGTGTGTTTCACAGGGATGCTGAGACAGATCTTCACAGCAGGAATGTGTGCAGTGAAACATCAGCAGATGATCAGTCTCATGTTTTATATGGAGTCAAACTCAGATCAAACACACCAGTGTCACTTCAGCCTGGAGAAACCGAATCTGCTTTTAACTGAATAAATGTAAGATTTGTTCTTCTTTAAGTTAAAGTGGTGTGTGTGCTGAAGCAGTAATTTTCCACTGTCTCTTATAATAACACTGATCATCTAGTCAGAGGATGGATCTGTATTCATCTAACACTGTTTTATGTTTATTTTCATATACTGCGGCTGCTTTAAAAGACATTTTTCCGGCAGGTGGCGTCCGACCTGCGCCTGATGACGTCTGATCTTACGCGCATGCGCCGCGCGAGACTGATCACGAACGCCAGAAGTCAAAACAAACAGACATGCCAGGTGAGAAAAACTCAAGTATTATACACTTTATATATCAATTTAGTTTTTTTCACATTCAACAACTTTTGATTGCATTTCTACTGAAAGATCGTTGTAGTGTTTAAATTGGTTATGGCCAAAGCACTCTGTTTATATTTCAGATATAATTATGCTGCTTATGAAGCCTGTCTGAGACTGTTTCAGAGGTGCCTTCACAGTCCTGAAGGTCATTCCCTGATAGGAGGGAATCTAAGCTTTCTGACACAGCCATAGTAAATTTATATGTTAATATTATAAAAGTAAAGATCAGATGTGGGCTAAATATGTATTTGTCTACTTTTGATTTGTTATATCATGGTTTTGTGTATTTCCAGAGCAAAACAAAGAGAACAATTTTCAAAGTTTTTATTGTTCAGAGATCAGCCGTGTTTGAATTTGACTGACTTATTAAACTGAAGTAGAAACAGTGAGTGTTTTTTTATTTTGTAGGTCAGAGAGGAGCGAGAGGGTGTGGACCCGAGGAGGAGAGAGAGAGCGACAGAGGAGAGCTGAGACTCGTCCTGATTGGTCGAACAGGTTCTGGCAAGAGTGCCTCAGGAAACACCATCTTAGGGCGACGTCACTTTCTGTCGGCGCTGAGAGCGAGTTCTGTGACCCGTGTGTGTGAATGCAGCAGTGTGGAGTGTAAGGATGAAGAGTCAGGCAGCACAAAGAAGCTGCTTGTTGTGGATATGCCAGGATTCAGCGACACGCGGCTCAACATGAGTCACGTTCACTCTGAGATCGCCAAGTGCATCACGCTTAGCGCCCCCGGTCCACATGCCTTCCTGCTCGTGATCCCACTAGGCCGCTACACAGAGGATGAGGACCGGGCTGTGGAGGAGATGGTCCGTGTGTTTGGCGAGGAGGCCCTTCTCTACCACACGGTGGTTCTGTTCACACGAGGAGATGAGCTTGAGGATGGATGTTTGGAGAGTTTCCTGGGTGAGTCCGCTCCAGACCGTCTGAAGGTTCTCCTGCAGAGATGTGGTGGCCGATACCACGTCATCAACAACAGACAACCGGAGAACAGGATGCAGGTCAAAGCACTGCTGCAGACAGTAGAGGAGATGCTGGAGAATGCAGGAAACACATGCTACAGCAGCAACATGTTCCTTCAGGCTGAGCAGGCTATCCGCGATGAACAAGAGCGGTGGATGAGTGAGAGGCGGAGCTCGCTGCTGGAGCAGACAGAGCACTGGAGGGTGCGGAGGGCAGTCAGCAGACGTCAGGCCTTGCGCTCCACTCTGAGCCACTTCAGAACAGAAGCTGCTCTCTCAGGGAAAGTTCTTGAGCGCGTGAAGGTGCTGGTTGCGGCTGGAGCCACAGGAATGGCGGTGGGGGCTGCGTTTGGAGCGGCAGCCCCTCTGGCTGTGGCTGCCGGGGCCTCTGTGATGGGCAGCTCAGTGGGGTTAGCAGCAGGGCAGCTGGTGGGAGTCTCTGCGGTGGGTGGCGCGGGTGTAAGCAAAGCATTTGGCACAATAATTGCAGCGGCCTCTGGAAAGACAGCAGTAGCTCTGGGAGCAGCAGCAGGTGGGGTGTTGGGGGGGTCAGTGGGTGCTTTGGCAGGGGTGGAGGCTGCAGGACCGCAGGGGGCAGCTTTAGAAGCACTGCAGCAGGTTGGAGCAATGGGCACAGCAGTGGTGGGTGTTGCTGCAGGAGTGGGTGGGGCTGTTGGAGCGGGTGCAGTGATGGGGGCAGTGTTAGAGAGCAGCGCAGGTCTAACTGCGTCTGGAACTGCAGCGGGAGTTCTCAGTGCCACGACTGTGGCTGCACCACAAGTGCTGGACAGCCTGGGAATGACCGCTCGGATTCTGTCGGCCATGACAGAGATCGGCAGAGCAGCGGTCGGAATTGTGCTGGCAGGAGGGCTGGTGGTGAAAGTGGTGAAGGAAAACGTTCGGTCTGGAGGTGGAGCTGCTGAAAACAGCTATACAGAGAGAAAATCCTGTGAGATCTACTGGAACAAATAAATGATGCTGCTGGTGTTTGATATAAACAGAGTATCACTGCTGATGGTGTTTGATTTACACGTCGTATTACCTGCATGTGTGAAAGGCCATGAGAACTTTTCACATTTGTCTTAGAGATGATTCATATCTGTAATCAATACATAAACACTCAGATCAACAGACCTGTTTAAACACTTTCCTAATAAAAGTTCATTTACTAATGATGTCTTATGTGATCCTGATTCATGATTTAACTATCTTACGTCACTGATCCAGGATCTGCTGTTGTAGATCTGATAATCTGATGTTAGTGAACCTAAACTGCACAATATGACTTTGTTGTTTGAACACATCAGAGTTACATTAGACTGGCCTGCTTATGTTTGGTTTAGTGAGATCAGTGTTTGGTCTGATCTACACACTGATCAGATTCCACCGAAGTTTGTGTTTTGAAGCAAAATAAATTATTTTAAAACGAATGTGGAGTTTTTATTTATCAAAGAAATAGTTCAGTCACAATGATTGGTCACAACAGATAAAGCCATAAACTGGGACCGTTTGATGTGAGATATTTGTTTTTTAACAACAGTGGACAGAAGATGGTTGATTGAACTGCTGAATGAATAAACAGGCCTCAGAAACTCAAAC
>JAZGTH010000051.1:785000-867500 GCA_036877525.1 Chromobotia macracanthus
CTCACAACACTGAAACCGGATGGAACTCAGGTTCTGTCTACTGTTCAGAACCCCACCGGAATCACAACCCTGACCACGCCCCTCCAGACCACCGCCCTGCAAGTTCCTGTGAGTACCTCATGGTCAGAGACTAATGACACACATGATCAAGCTCTTGGAGAATAACAGTTTAATTTAGCTTTTATTTGGAAGTAACTGTCAGTTAAGATGTTCTGCATTATTTGAGTTGCGTGAGTTTGTTCAAGTAGAACGTCACATGTTGGCATCTCAGAGCTATGGTCATTACGATACGTCGTGAATGCATCTTAATAATAATAATTAATTCTCTTTTACAGACGTTAATGGGCAGCAACATTTTGACCACCGTCCCGGTTGTGATGGGAGGCGGAGACAAACTGCCAATCAAACAAATGTCATCTGGCACCACCCACAGTGGGAACGGGGCCAGGGTCACCGTGGATCAGGGTGTGGCTGTTACCACGGGAACAGGAGGAGCTGTGAAAGAGGGTGAGAGGAGAACGACACACAACATCATCGAAAAACGCTATCGCTCCTCTATAAACGACAAAATCCTGGAGCTCCGTGACCTGGTCATGGGCAGCGATGCCAAGGTTGGTCTGGTGTGCATGAGAGGAAGTTTCAAGTTTTTGTGTTTTTTGTGTCGTCTTTCTCTCCAGAAGAGAAAGACACGTGCCTTTGGAACCACAAGGAGCAAGTCATCAATGAATCTTCAGGTTTCTGTTTCTCTGATTCTCTGTCTTTATTTCCACAGATGCATAAATCTGGCGTTCTGCGTAAAGCCATCGACTACATCAAATACCTGCAGCAGGTGAATCACAAACTCCGGCAGGAGAATCTCACACTGAAGATGGCCAATCAAAAGAACAGTGAGTCACATGACCCCAACCAAACGTTCAGACTGAAGTCAACCCTTAGTGATATCAGTCATGTCTGTCTCTCTCAGAGTCTGTGTGTGTATCTGATGACTTGGATCTGAAGCCAGAGGTGAGCTTCATTTCCCCTCCACCCTCTGATTCTGGCTCCAGTTCTCCAGCTCAGCTCTCACCCTTCTGCATCGACTCTGAACCAGGAAGTCCTCTGCTGGACAACGAGCAGGTACGACCAGAGCTGGGCCATGGATACAATATTTAAAGCTGCAATTTCGTAACTTTTGCCTCTGTCAACATAAAATTACAGCATTAAAACATAAAATCACAGGTTGCTCTACGTATTTTCTTTACATATGTTTTAAATCAAATGAAGCCAAACTGACATTTCCCAGGGAATCAGACCTGACATCTCAAATGCTAAATCATTATTATACACTTACAGTTGTGAATCAGGGTAAGGCAATAAGACGCTGATCTGGTATGTATTTGCTCAATGACTTTTGTCTGTTGTATTAGGTATTATGTTTGTCAATATTAATGATCATGAGTTGGAGATTTGAACACACAGTTCATTTTAAATGACTTTGTTTGCCACATTTTTGTTTAAAGCTCCTATTCACTGTCCAGTGCGAGTGTTCATTCAGTTCAGCTTTAGTTCTGCAGCATGTGCACGGCTTCACATGAGCTTTATAGCAAACACTGTTTCTGTCTAGACTGTTGCTGTGTTGTACTTCTTGCATCGTAATGTGGGATCTGTTGAACTGGCTGTGTGTGGCAGGTGAAAAGTGAGCCGGGCTCTCCATCCTCTGTGGGAGTGATGGATCGCTCTCGACTCCTGCTGTGCGCTCTGACGTTCCTGTGTTTGTCTCTGAATCCTCTTCCGTCTCTGTTGGATGTGGAGGAGAGGTCAGGTCTGTTTGCTGCCCGTGCGCCCTCGCGCTCACTGTCCTCGCTGCCCGATCAGATGCAGGACTTCGGTGAGGATCTCACCTGACACTTCAGTTGTGTGTTCTGGACTGAATCTAACCTTGTTTCTGTGTGTGTGTCAGTGGCATGGCTGTGGTATGTGTTGCCATGGTTTCTAGTGTGGGTTCTGAGTGGGGTGGGCGTGGTTTGGGGGTGTGTCCGAGTTCTGTATTTGTGGGAGCCAGTGACGCCCCTTCACTCGCCTAAATCAGTGCGCTTCTGGAGACACCGCAAACAAGCCGACCTGCAGCTGTACAGGGTACAACACACTTACACACACACACATACACGTGTGAGAGCTGCAGCCGCTGATGTGTTCAACACTGTCTGCGTGTTTTAAGGGTGATTTTGCAGCTGCTGTCGAAAGTCTTCAGACGTGTCTGTCAGTTTTGTCCAGAATTCTGCCCATCACCACACTTGACATCATCTGCTCGCTCTCCTGGAACCTGATTCGCTACTGTCTGCGGAAACCCGCCCCTCTGGGGTGGTTGGTGCGTCTGGTTGGTGGGAAGCATGAGGGGGAGGAGTCACAGACAAGTTCACGGGATGCGGCACTGGTCTATCATAAACTGAGTCAGCTGCAGCTCACAGGTTAGAGAGTGCGCGTGTGTGTGTGTGAGAAAGAGTGTTTCTGGTGTTTACGTGCGTGTGTATCTGGTGTGCGTGTGTGTCTGGTGTGCGTGTGTGTCTGGTGTGCGTGTGTGTCTGGTGTGCGTGTGTGTCTGGTGTGCGTGTGTGTCTGGTGTGCGTGTGTGTCTGGTGTGCGTGTGTGTCTGGTGTGCGTGTCTGTCTGTCTGTCTGTGTGTCTGTCTGTCTGTGTGTCTGTCTGTCTGTGTGTCTGTCTGTCTGTGTGTCTGTCTGTCTGTGTGTGTGTCTGTCTGTGTGTGTGTCTGTCTGTGTGTGTGTCTGTCTGTGTGTGTCTGTCTGTGTGTGTGTCTGTCTGTGTGTGTGTCTGTCTGTCTGTCTGTGTGTCTGGTCTGTCTGTCTGTGTCTGTCTGTGTGTGTGTGTGTCGTGTGTGTGTCTGTCTGTGTGTGTGTGTCTGTCTGTGTGTGTGTGGTTGTGTGTGTGTCTTGTCTGGTGTCTGGTGTGTGGTGTCTGTGTGTGTCTGGTGTGTCTGGTGTCTGGTCTGTGTCTGTGTCTGTGTCTGGTGTCTGGTGTCTGGTGTCTGGTGTGTGTGTGTCTGGTGTCTGGTGTCTGGTGTCTGGTGTGTGTCTGTGTCGTGTGTGTGTGTCTGGTGTCTGTGTGTGTGTGGTGTCTGCTGTGTGTGTGTCTGTGTGTCTGTGTCTGGTGTTGTGTGTCTGGTGTGTGTGTGTCTGGTGTGTGTGTGTCTGGTGTCTGGTGTGTGTGTGTCTGGTGTCTGGTGTGTGTGTGTCTGTGTCTGGTGTGTGTGTCTGGTGTCTGGTGTCTGTGTGTCTGGTGTCTGGTGTGTGTGTGTCTGGTGTCTGGTGTGTGTGTGTCTGGTGTCTGGTGTCTGGTGTGTGTCTGTGTGTGTCTGGTGTGTGTGTGTCTGGTGTGTGTGTTGTGTCTGGTGTCTGTGTCTGGTGTGTGTGTGTCTGGTGTCTGTGTCTGTGTGTCTGTGTCTGGTGTCTGGTGTCTGGTGTGTCTGGTGTGTCTGGTGTGTGTGTGTCTGGTGTGTCTGGTGTCGGGTGTGTCTGGTGTCTGGTGTGTGTGTGTCTGGTGTCTGTGTGTCTGGTCTCTGTGTGTGTGTGTGTGTCTGTGTCTTGTGTGTGTGTCTGTGTGTGTGTCTGTGTGTGTGTGTCTGGTGTGTGTGTGTCTGTGTGTGTGTGTCTGGTGTCTGTGTGTCTGTGTCTGGTGTGTGTGTGTCTTGTTGTGTGTGTGTGTCTGTTGTGTGTGTCTGTGTGTGTGTGTCTGTTGTGTGTGTCTGTGTGTGTGTGTCTTTGTGTGTGTGTCTGTGTGTGTGTGGTCTGTGTGTCTGTGTGTGTGTGTGTCTGTGTGTGTTGTCTGTGTGTCTGTGTGTGTGTGTCTGTGTGTGTGTGTCTGGTGTGTGTCTGTGTGTGTGTTGTGTCTGGTGTTGTGTGTGTCTGGTGTCTGTGTCTGTGTCTGTGTGTGTGTCTGTGTGTCTGGTGTGTGTGTGTCTGGTGTGTGTGTGTCTGTGTGTGTGTGTGTCTGTGTGTCTGTGTCTGTGTGTTGTGTGTCTGTTGTGTGTGTCTGTGTGTGTGTGTCTGGTCTGGTGTGTCTGTGTGTCTTTGTCTGTGTGGGTGTGTCTGGTGTCTGGTGTGGGTGTGTCTGGTGTCTGGTGTGGGTGTGTCTGGTGTGTGTGTGTCTGGTGTGTGTGTGTCTGGTGTGTGTGTGTCTGGTGTGTGTGTGTCTGGTGTCTGGTGTGTGTGTCTTGTGTGTGTCTGTGCTGTGTTGTGTGTGTGTGTCTTTGTGTGTGTCTTGTGTGTGTGTTGTGTGTGTGTCTGTGTGTGTGTGTCTGTTGTGTGTGTCTGGTGTCTGTGTGTGTGTCTGTCTGGTGTCTGTGTGTGTGTGTCTGTGCCTTGTGTTCTGTCTTGCCTGTGTGTGTGTGTCTGGTGCCTTGGTGTGTGTGTGTCTGGTGCCTGGTGTCTGTGTGTCTGGTGCCTGGTGTGTGTGTGTCTGGTGCCTGGTGTGTGTGTGTCTGGTGCCTGGTGTGTGTGTGTCTGGTGCCTGGTGTGTGTGTGTCTGGTGCCTGGTGTGTGTGTGTCTGGTGCCTGGTGTGTGTGTGTCTGGTGCCTGGTGTTGTGTGTCTGGTGCCTGTGTGTGTGTGTTGTGTCTGGTGTCTGGTGTGTGTGTGTCTGTGCCTGTGTCTGTGTGTGTGTCTGGTGTCTGGTGTCTGTGTGTGTGTCTGTGTCTGTGTTGTGTCTGTTGTGTGTCTGGTGTCTGTTGTGTGTCTGGTGTCTGTGTGTCTGTGTGTGTGTCTGTTGTTGTTGTGTGTCTGTCTGTCTGTTGTGTGTCTGTTGTGTGTCTGTCTGTCTGTGTGTCTGTCTGTCTGTGTGTGTGTGTGTGTCTGTTTCTGTCTGCTGTCTGTGTGTGTGTGTCTGTCTGTCTGTCTGTGTGTGTGTGTCTGTCTGTCTGTCTGTGTGTTGTGTGTCTGTCTGTCTGTCTGTGTGTCTGTGTCTGGTGTCTGCTGTGTCTGGTGTCTGTGTGTCTGGTGTCTGGTCTGTCTGTCTGTGTGTCTGGTGTCTGTTTGTGTGTGTTGTGTCTGTTTTGTGTTCTGGTGTCTGTCTTGTGTGTTTGTGTCTGCTGTGTGTCTGTCTGTCTGCTGTCTGTGTGTGTGTTCTGTCTGTGTGTGTGTGTGTCTGCTGTCTGGTGTCTGTGTGTGTGTGTGTCTGTCTGTCTGTGTGTGTGTGTGTGTCTGTCTGTGTGTTGTGTGTGTCTGTCTGTCTGTGTGTGTGTGTGTGTGTCTGTCTGTCTGTGTGTTTGTTTCTGTCTGTGTGTGTGTGTCTGTGTGTGTCTCTGTGTTGTGTGTGTGTGTCTGTCTTGTCTGTCTGTCTGTGTGTGTGTGTCTGTGTGTCTGTGTCTGTGTGTGTCTGTGTCTGTTGTGTGTGTCTGTGTCTTTGTGTGTGTGTGTCTGTGTGTCTTCTGTGTGTCTGTGTGTCTGGTGTGTGTGTGTCTGGTCTGTCTGTGTGTGTGTGTGTTGTTCTCTTGTGTGTGTGTCTGTCTGTGTGTGTGTGTGTGTGTCTGCTGTGTGTGTTCTGTGTGTCTCTGTGTGTCTGTCTGTGTGTGTGTCTGTCTGTGTGTGTGTCTGTCTGTGTGTGTGTCTGTCTGTGTGTGTGTCTGTCCTGTGTGTGTGTGTGTGTCTGTGTGTGTCTGTGTGTGTGTGTGTCTGGTGCCTGTGTGTCTTGTGTGTGTGTGTCTGTGTGTGTGTCTGTGTGTGTGTCTGGTGTGTGTCTCTGTGTGGTATCTTGTGTGTGTGTGTTGTTCTGGTGTGTGTGTGTCTGTCTGTCTGTGTCTGTCTGTCTGTGTGTGTGTCTGTGTGTGTGTCTGTCTGTCTGTGTGTGTCTGTCTGTCTGTGTGTGTCTGTCTGTCTGTGTGTGTGTCTGTCTGTGTGTGTGTGTCTGTCTGTGTGTGTGTCTGTCTGTCTGTGTGTGTGTGTGTGTGTGTGTCTGTCTGTGTGTGTGTGTGTGTGTGTCTGTCTTGTGTGTGTGTGTGTCTGTCTGTCTGTCTGTCTGTCTGTCTGTCTGTGTGTGTGTCTGTCTGTGTGTGTGTGTGTGTCTGTCTGTCTGTGTGTCTGTCTGTCTGTCTTCTGTGTGTGTGTCTGTCTGTCTGTGTGTGTGTGTGTGTGTGTCTGTCTGTGTGTGTGTGTGTGTGTCTGTTGTTTGTCTGTCTGTCTTGTGTGTGTGTGTGTGTTTTTTCTGTTTTGTTGTTTTTTTTGTTCTTCTTTTTTTGTTGTGTTTTGTCTGTGTGTGTGTGTCTGTGTCTGTCTTTTTGTGTGTGTCTGTGTCTGTCTGTGTGTGTGTGTGTTCTGTCTGTGTGTGTTTTTGTTGTTGTGTTGTGTCTGTCTTGTGTGTGTGTGTCTGTTGTGTGTGGTGTCTTTGTGTTTGTGTGTCTGTTGTGTGTTGTGTGTTCTTGTGTGTGTGTCTGTTGTGTGTGTTCTTCTTGTGTGTTCTTTGTGTTTCTGTGTGTGTGTCTTTGTTGTGTGTCTTGTGTGTGTCTTGTGTGTGTCTGTGTGTGTGTATCTGGTGTGTGTATCTGGTGTGTGTATCTGGTGTGTGTATTGTGTGTGTATCTGGTGTGTGTGTGTATCTGGTGTGTGTGTGTGTCTGTCTGTGTGTGTCTGTCTGTCTGTGTGTGTGTGTGTGTGTGTGTCTGTCTGTCTGTGTGTGTCTGTCTGTCTGTGTGTGTGTCTGTCTGGTGTGTGTGTATCTGATGTGTGTGTGTTGTGATGCAGGTAAGCTGGAGCGCAGTCCTCTCTGGGCTCTGTGTGTTTCTCTGAGTGCTGTTAATCTGGCTGACAGTGCGGAGGGGAAGATTTCTGTCAGTGAACAGACTCACATATTTGTGACAGCAGCCATCAGCCTGAGAGCAGCGCTGGGGAAACATCTGGCCTTTCTGCCGGTGAGTACAACCCAGCAGACATCACGAGAGCTTCAGACTCCAAGCTGCTGCTCTAGAGGAACATCATGGCCAACAGAGTGATGATGAGTCACGTGAACCTTCCAGTGTTACCCCAGTGTTACCCCAGTGTTACCCCAGTGTTACCCCAGTGTTACCCCAGTGTTACCCCAGTGTTACCCCAGTATTACCCCACTTAAATACTAGATCCAGGGAGCAAAAGGAAGAGACGGACACAGTGTTGTGTTCTTCTCTAGCTCAAGCTCATTTATTCTTTGTTAGCACCTGATATATATGAAGACAAAATGTGTATTATTCAAGACAGTGATGAGCAATTCATCATCAATAACAGAGATACATAGATTAAAACACTGAGAGAGATCTCAACTAGCAGTAAATAACAGAGATACGTAGATTAAAACACTGAGAGAGATCTCAACTAGCAGTAAATAACAGAGATACGTAGATTAAAACACTGAGAGAGATCACAACTAGCAGTAAATAACAGAGATACGTAGATTAAAACACTGAGAGAGATCTCAACTAGCAGTAAATAACAGAGATACGTAGATTAAAACACCGAGAGAGATCACAACTAGCAGTAAATAACAGAGATACGTAGATTAAAACACCGAGAGAGATCTCAACTAGCAGTAAATAACAGAGATACGTAGATTAAAACACTGAGAGAGATCTCAACTAGCAGTAAATAACAGAGATACGTAGATTAAAACACTGAGAGAGATCTCAACTAGCAGTAAATAACAGATACGTAGATTAAAACACTGAGAGAGATCTCAACTAGCAGTAAATAACAGATACGTAGATTAAAACACCGAGAGAGATCTCAACTAGCAGTAAATAACAGATACGTAGATTAAAACACCGAGAGAGATCTCAACTAGCAGTAAATAACAGATACGTAGATTAAAACACAGAGAGAGATCTCAACTAGCAGTAAATAACAGATACGTAGATTAAAACACAGAGAGAGATCTCAACTAGCAGTAAATAACAGAGATACGTAGATTAAAACACCGAGAGAGATCTCAACTAGCAGTAAATAACAGATACGTAGATTAAAACACCGAGAGAGATCTCAACTAGCAGTAAATAACAGAGATACGTAGATTAAAACACCGAGAGAGATCTCAACTAGCAGTAAATAACAGAGATACGTAGATTAAAACACAGAGAGAGATCTCAACTAGCAGTAAATAACAGATACGTAGATTAAAACACCGAGAGAGATCTCAACTAGCAGTAAATAACAGAGATACGTAGATTAAAACACCGAGAGAGATCTCAACTAGCAGTAAATAACAGAGATACGTAGATTAAAACACCGAGAGAGATCTCAACTAGCAGTAAATAACAGAGATACGTAGATTAAAACACCGAGAGAGATCTCAACTAGCAGTAAATAACAGAGATACAAAGATTAAAACACTGAGAGAGATCTCAACTAGCAGTAAATAACAGAGATACGTAGATTAAAACACAGAGAGAGATCTCAACTAGCAGTAAATAACAGAGATACGTAGATTAAAACACCGAGAGAGATCTCAACTAGCAGTAAATAACAGAGATACGTAGATTAAAACACCGAGAGAGATCTCAACTAGCAGTAAATAACAGAGATACGTAGATTAAAACACCGAGAGAGATCTCAACTAGCAGTAAATAACAGAGATACGTAGATTAAAACACCGAGAGAGATCTCAACTAGCAGTAAATAACAGAGATACGTAGATTAAAACACCGAGAGAGATCTCAACTAGCAGTAAATAACAGAGATACGTAGATTAAAACACCGAGAGAGATCTCAACTAGCAGTAAATAACAGAGATACGTAGATTAAAACACCGAGAGAGATCTCAACTAGCAGTAAATAACAGAGATACGTAGATTAAAACACCGAGAGAGATCTCAACTAGCAGTAAATAACAGAGATACGTAGATTAAAACACCGAGAGAGATCTCAACTAGCAGTAAATAACAGAGATACGTAGATTAAAACACCGAGAGAGATCTCAACTAGCAGTAAATAACAGAGATAGTAGATTAAAACACCGAGAGAGATCTCAACTAGCAGTAAATAACGAGATACGTAGATTAAAACACTGAGAGAGATCTCAACTAGCAGTAAATAACAGAGATACGTAGATTAAAACACCGAGAGAGATCTCAACTAGCAGTAAATAACAGAGATACGTAGATTAAAACACTGAGAGAGATCTCAACTAGCAGTAAATAACAGAGATACGTAGATTAAAACACCGAGAGAGATCTCAACTAGCAGTAAATAACAGATACGTAGATTAAAACACCGAGAGAGATCTCAACTAGCAGTAAATAACAGAGATACGTAGATTAAAACACCGAGAGAGATCTCAACTAGCAGTAAATAACAGATACGTAGATTAAAACACAGAGAGAGATCTCAACTAGCAGTAAATAACAGATACGTAGATTAAAACACTGAGAGAGATCTCAACTAGCAGTAAATAACAGAGATACGTAGATTAAAACACTGAGAGAGATCTCAACTAGCAGTAAATAACAGAGATACGTAGATTAAAACACCGAGAGAGATCTCAACTAGCAGTAAATAACAGAGATACGTAGATTAAAACACCGAGAGATCTCAACTAGCAGTAAATAACAGAGATACGTAGATTAAAACACTGAGAGAGATCTCAACTAGCAGTAAATAACAGATACGTAGATTAAAACACCGAGAGAGATCTCAACTAGCAGTAAATAACAGATACGTAGATTAAAACACAGAGAGAGATCTCAACTAGCAGTAAATAACAGATACGTAGATTAAAACACAGAGAGAGATCTCAACTAGCAGTAAATAACAGAACGTAGATTAAAACACAGAGAGAGATCTCAACTAGCAGTAAATAACAGAGATACGTAGATTAAAAACACAGAGAGAGATCTCAACTAGCAGTAAATAACAGAGATACGTAGATTAAAACACCGAGAGAGATCTCAACTAGCAGTAAATAACAGAGATACGTAGATTAAAACACCGAGAGAGATCTCAACTAGCAGTAAATAACAAGATACGTAGATTAAAACACCGAGAGAGATCTCAACTAGCAGTAAATAAGTAGATTAAAACACAGAGAGATCTCAACTAGCAGTAAATAACAGAGATACGTAGATTAAAACACCGAGAGAGATCTCAACTAGCAGTAAATAACAAGATACGTAGATTAAAACACCGAGAGAGATCTCAACTAGCAGTAAATAACAGAGATACGTAGATTAAAACACCGAGAGAGATCTCAACTAGCAGTAAATAACAGAGATACGTAGATTAAAACACCGAGAGAGATCTCAACTAGCAGTAAATAACAGAGATACGTAGATTAAAACACCGAGAGAGATCTCAACTAGCAGTAAATAACAGAGATACGTAGATTAAAACACCGAGAGAGATCTCAACTAGCAGTAAATAACAGAGATACGTAGATTAAAACACCGATAATATAAAACGAGAGAGATCTCAACTAGCAGTAAATAACAGAGATCGTAGATTAAAACACCGAGAGAGATCTCAACTAGCAGTAAATAACAGAGATACGTAGATTAAAACACAGAGAGAGATCTCAACTAGCAGTAAATAACAGAGATACGTAGATTAAAACACCGAGAGAGATCTCAACTAGCAGTAAATAACAGAGATACGTAGATTAAAACACCGAGAGAGATCTCAACTAGCAGTAAATAACAGAGATACGTAGATTAAAACACCGAGAGAGATCTCAACTAGCAGTAAATAACAGAGATACGTAGATTAAAACACCGAGAGAGATCTCAACTAGCAGTAAATAACAGAATACGTAGATTAAAACACCGAGAGAGATCTCAACTAGCAGTAAATAACAGAATCTCTAGATTAAAACACCGAGAGAGATCTCAACTAGCAGTAAATAACAGATACGTAGATTAAAACACCGAGAGAGATCTCAACTAGCAGTAATAAATAAAACAGAATCTCAATAGTAATAGATTAAAACACCGAGAGAGATCTCAACTAGCAGTAAATAACAGATACGTAGATTAAAACACAGAGAGAGATCTCAACTAGCAGTAAATAACAGATACGTAGATTAAAACACCGAGAGAGATCTCAACTAGCAGTAAATAACAGATACGTAGATTAAAACACAGAGAGAGATCTCAACTAGCAGTAAATAACGAGATACGTAGATTAAAACACAGAGAGAGATCTCAACTAGCAGTAAATAACAGAGATACGTAGATTAAAACACGAGAGAGATCTCAACTAGCAGTAAATAACAGAGATACGTAGATTAAAACACAGAGAGAGATCTCAACTAGCAGTAAATAACAGATACGTAGATTAAAACACAGAGAGAGATCTCAACTAGCAGTAAATAACAATCGTAGATTAAAACACGAGAGAGATCTCAACTAGCAGTAAATAACGAGATACGTAGATTAAAACACCGAGAGAGATCTCAACTAGCAGTAAATAACAGAGATACGTAGATTAAAACACCGAGAGAGATCTCAACTAGCAGTAAATAACAGAGATATACGTAGATTAAAACACGAGAGAGATCTCAACTAGCAGTAAATAACAGAGATACGTAGATTAAAACACCGAGAGAGATCTCAACTAGCAGTAAATAACAGAGATACGTAGATTAAAACACCGAGAGAGATCTCAACTAGCAGTAAATAACAGAGATACGTAGATTAAAACACCGAGAGAGATCTCAACTAGCAGTAAATAACAGAGATACGTAGATTAAAACACCGAGAGAGATCTCAACTAGCAGTAAATAACAGAGATACGTAGATTAAAACACCGAGAGAGATCTCAACTAGCAGTAAATAACAGAGATACGTAGATTAAAACACCGAGAGAGATCTCAACTAGCAGTAAATAACAGAGATACGTAGATTAAAACACCGAGAGAGATCTCAACTAGCAGTAAATAACAGAGATACGTAGATTAAAACACCGAGAGAGATCTCAACTAGCAGTAAATAACAGAGATACGTAGATTAAAACACGAGAGAGATCTCAACTAGCAGTAAATAACAGAGATACGTAGATTAAAACACCGAGAGAGATCTCAACTAGCAGTAAATAACAGAGATACGTAGATTAAAACACTGAGAGAGATCTCAACTAGCAGTAAATAACAGAGATACGTAGATTAAAACACCGAGAGAGATCTCAACTAGCAGTAAATAACAGATACGTAGATTAAAACACCGAGAGAGATCTCAACTAGCAGTAAATAACAGAGATACGTAGATTAAAACACCGAGAGAGATCTCAACTAGCAGTAAATAACAGAGATACGTAGATTAAAACACAGAGAGAGATCTCAACTAGCAGTAAATAACAGATACGTAGATTAAAACACTGAGAGAGATCACAACTAGCAGTAAATAACAGAGATACGTAGATTAAAACACTGAGAGAGATCTCAACTAGCAGTAAATAACAGAGATACGTAGATTAAAACACCGAGAGAGATCTCAACTAGCAGTAAATAACAGAGATACGTAGATTAAAACACCGAGAGAGATCTCAACTAGCAGTAAATAACAGAGATACGTAGATTAAAACACCGAGAGAGATCTCAACTAGCAGTAAATAACAGATACGTAGATTAAAACACCGAGAGAGATCTCAACTAGCAGTAAATAACAGATACGTAGATTAAAACACCGAGAGAGATCTCAACTAGCAGTAAATAACAGATACGTAGATTAAAACACGAGAGAGATCTCAACTAGCAGTAAATAACAGAGATACGTAGATTAAAACACAGAGAGAGATCTCAACTAGCAGTAAATAACAGAGATACGTAGATTAAAACACAGAGAGAGATCTCAACTAGCAGTAAATAACAGAGATACGTAGATTAAAACACCGAGAGAGATCTCAACTAGCAGTAAATAACAGAGATACGTAGATTAAAACACAGAGAGAGATCTCAACTAGCAGTAAATAACAGATACGTAGATTAAAACACAGAGAGAGATCTCAACTAGCAGTAAATAACAGATACGTAGATTAAAACACAGAGAGAGATCTCAACTAGCAGTAAATAACAGAGATACGTAGATTAAAACACCGAGAGAGATCTCAACTAGCAGTAAATAACAGAGATACGTAGATTAAAACACCGAGAGAGATCTCAACTAGCAGTAAATAACAGAGATACGTAGATTAAAACACCGAGAGAGATCTCAACTAGCAGTAAATAACAGAGATACGTAGATTAAAACACCGAGAGAGATCTCAACTAGCAGTAAATAACAGAGATACGTAGATTAAAACACCGAGAGAGATCTCAACTAGCAGTAAATAACAGAGATACGTAGATTAAAACACCGAGAGAGATCTCAACTAGCAGTAAATAACAGAGATACGTAGATTAAAACACCGAGAGAGATCTCAACTAGCAGTAAATAACAGAGATACGTAGATTAAAACACCGAGAGAGATCTCAACTAGCAGTAAATAACAGAGATACGTAGATTAAAACACCGAGAGAGATCTCAACTAGCAGTAAATAACAGAGATACGTAGATTAAAACACCGAGAGAGATCTCAACTAGCAGTAAATAACAGAGATACGTAGATTAAAACACCGAGAGAGATCTCAACTAGCAGTAAATAACAGAGATACGTAGATTAAAACACCGAGAGAGATCTCAACTAGCAGTAAATAACAGAGATACGTAGATTAAAACACCGAGAGAGATCTCAACTAGCAGTAAATAACAGAGATACGTAGATTAAAACACCGAGAGAGATCTCAACTAGCAGTAAATAACAGATACGTAGATTAAAACACCGAGAGAGATCTCAACTAGCAGTAAATAACAAGATACGTAGATTAAAACACGAGAGAGATCTCAACTAGCAGTAAATAACAGATACGTAGATTAAAACACAGAGAGAGATCTCAACTAGCAGTAAATAACAGATACGTAGATTAAAACACCGAGAGAGATCTCAACTAGCAGTAAATAACAGATACGTAGATTAAAACACTGAGAGAGATCTCAACTAGCAGTAAATAACAGAGATACGTAGATTAAAACACAGAGAGAGATCTCAACTAGCAGTAAATAACAGAGATACGTAGATTAAAACACCGAGAGAGATCTCAACTAGCAGTAAATAACAGAGATACGTAGATTAAAACACCGAGAGAGATCTCAACTAGCAGTAAATAACAGAGATACGTAGATTAAAACACAGAGAGAGATCTCAACTAGCAGTAAATAACAGATACGTAGATTAAAACACCGAGAGAGATCTCAACTAGCAGTAAATAACAGAGATACGTAGATTAAAACACAGAGAGAGATCTCAACTAGCAGTAAATAACAGAGATACTAGATTAAAACACCGAGAGAGATCTCAACTAGCAGTAAATAACAGAGATACGTAGATTAAAACACAGAGAGAGATCTCAACTAGCAGTAAATAACAGAGATACGTAGATTAAAACACCGAGAGAGATCTCAACTAGCAGTAAATAACAGAGATACGTAGATTAAAACACGAGAGAGATCTCAACTAGCAGTAAATAACAGAGATACGTAGATTAAAACACCGAGAGAGATCTCAACTAGCAGTAAATAACGAGATACGTAGATTAAAACACAAGAGAGATCTCAACTAGCAGTAAATAACAGAGATACGTAGATTAAAACACCGAGAGAGATCTCAACTAGCAGTAAATAACAGAGATACGTAGATTAAAACACCGAGAGAGATCTCAACTAGCAGTAAATAACAGAGATACGTAGATTAAAACACTGAGAGAGATCTCAACTAGCAGTAAATAACAGATACGTAGATTAAAACACAGAGAGAGATCTCAACTAGCAGTAAATAACAGATACGTAGATTAAAACACCGAGAGAGATCTCAACTAGCAGTAAATAACAGAGATACGTAGATTAAAACACTGAGAGAGATCTCAACTAGCAGTAAATAACAGATACGTAGATTAAAACACCGAGAGAGATCTCAACTAGCAGTAAATAACAGATACGTAGATTAAAACAGAGAGAGATCTCAACTAGCAGTAAATAACAAGATACGTAGATTAAAACACTGAGAGAGATCTCAACTACAGTAAATAGCAAGTAATTAAAACAGAGATCAACTAGCAGTAATAAGAGATTAAAACACCGAGAGAGATCTCAACTAGCAGTAAATAACAGAGATACGTAGATTAAAACACGAGAGAGATCTCAACTAGCAGTAAATAACAGAGATACGTAGATTAAAACACCGAGAGAGATCTCAACTAGCAGTAAATAACAGAGATACGTAGATTAAAACACCGAGAGAGATCTCAACTAGCAGTAAATAACAGAGATACGTAGATTAAAACACAGAGAGAGATCTCAACTAGCAGTAAATAACAGAGATACGTAGATTAAAACACAGAGAGAGATCTCAACTAGCAGTAAATAACAGAGATACGTAGATTAAAACACAGAGAGAGATCTCAACTAGCAGTAAATAACAGAGATACGTAGATTAAAACACAGAGAGAGATCTCAACTAGCAGTAAATAACAGAGATACGTAGATTAAAACACTGAGAGAGATCTCAACTAGCAGTAAATAACAGAGATACGTAGATTAAAACACAGAGAGAGATCTCAACTAGCAGTAAATAACAGAGATACGTAGATTAAAACACAGAGAGAGATGTCAACTAGCAGTAAATAACAGAGATGCGTAGATTAAAACACCGAAAGAGATCTCAACTAGCAGTAAATAACAGAGATACGTAGATTAAAACACTGAGAGAGATCTCAACTAGCAGTAAATAACAGAGATACGTAGATTAAAACACAGAGAGAGATCTCAACTAGCAGTAAATAACAGAGATACGTAGATTAAAACACAGAGAGAGATCTCAACTAGCAGTAAATAACAGAGATACGTAGATTAAAACACTGAGAGAGATCTCAACTAGCAGTAAATAACAGAGATACGTAGATTAAAACACCGAGAGAGATCTCAACTAGCAGTAAATAACAGAGATACGTAGATTGACCCTGACAGAGGGCCTCCATTGTGGAGAGATCCTCAACAATCAGCAATGCAAGATGTGAGACACTTGTAATCTAACACAGTTTTACCTCAGTATTATCTCAGTATTCTCAATATTACCTCAATATTACCTCAGTATTCTCAATATTACCTCAATATTACCTCAGTATTCTCAATATTACCTCAATATTATCTCAGTATTCTCAATATTACCTCAGTATTATCTCAGTATTCTCAATATTACCTCAATATTACCTCAGTATTCTCAATATTACCTCAGTATTCTCAATATTACCTCAGTATTATCTGAGTATATGTGTTTTCCTCTCTCAGGGCTATTTCTTAAGCTGTGGTGAGAGTCTGGCCTGTCAATCAGACTCTAAGCTCCTCCCGGACTGTCTGTGCTGGATCTTTACACCTTTGGGCCGTCAGTTTTTTCTGAGCTGTGATTGGTCAGTAAGGTCAGACAGCAGCGAGCAGATCTTCACTTCTCAGAGAAACGAAGGTAAAAGAAACTCAAATCATTGAATCACACGCGTGTGTCGCTGAAGAGAAACACGTTCGTTTGTTTTCTTGCTATAGCGGATCCCATAGCACAACTGCATCGCTGCTTCTGTGAGAAACTTCTAGAAAGAGCCGCTCACACACTGATTGAGCCACAGAGCAGCAAAAACGCAGAGGATTCTGGGTATTTACACACACACAGGACGTAAGCACCACTTATTTTCTGCAGAATCTGTGCTGGTAATGATGTGTGTTGTGTGTGTGTAGAGAGTTCACAGGGGTTTTGGAGTTTCTGCAGCTGTTGAATAGTTGCACTGAGGACTCCACCTCCTCAACTGCCCCTTTCCCTGCGCTGGCCAGTCAGAACCCAACACCAGGTTCATGCCACTTCCTCTTTGCTGTATTTTCATCTTTCAACACAGATGTCCTCTGCGAACATTGACTTTATTTTGTTGTGCTCTTCTCTCTTCAGTAAGAGACCCTGTGTGTCGTTGGTGGGCACTAGTGCTAAAGGCTGCAGTTCATTGGCTGCAGGGTGATGATGTGTCTGTGAAGTCACTGCTGTCACAGGCCGAGCGAATGCCCAGAGCCCTTCACACTCTAGAGTGAGTTCTGAGCCCTGAGACAAAAGTCTGTGTTCATGTTCTACAGACCTGCTCTAACCCCAATTCTCTGCGTGTGTCTGCGTGCGTGTGTCTGCGTGCGTGTGTCTGCGTGCGTGTGTCTGCGTGCGTGTGTCTGCCTGCGTGTGTCTGCCTGCGTGTGTCTGCCTGCGTGTGTCTGCCTGGTGTGTCTGTGTGTGTCTGTCTGTGTGTGTCTGTGTGTCTGTCTGTGTGTGTGTCTCTGTGTCTCTGTGTGTGTCTGTCTGTGTGTCTGTGTGTCTGTGTGTGTGTGTGTGTCTGTGTGTGTGTGTCTGTCTCTGTGTGTGTCTGTCTCTGTGTGTGTCTGTCTCTGTGTGTGTCTGTCTCTGTGTCTCTTTTGTGTCTCTGTGTTCTGTGTCTCTTGTTTGTGTTTGTGTCTCTTGTCTGTGTGTCTCTTGTTCTTGTGTCTTGGTCGTTCTGTGTGTCTCTGTGTGTCTCTTGTGTCTGTGTGTGTCTGTGTTCTGTGCCTGTGTTGTGTGTCGTGTGCTTGTGTCTGTGTCTCTGTGCGTGTTCTGTGCGTGTGTCTCTGTGTCTTGTGTCTCGCGTGTGTCTGTGTGTCTGTGTGTCTCTGTGTGCTCTGTGTGTCTGTGTGCGCGTGTGTCTGTGTGTGCTGTGTGTCTGTGTGTGTCGTGTGTCTGTGTGTGTGTGTCTGTGTCTGTGTGTCTGTGTCTGTGTGTGTGTGTGTCTGTGTGTGTGTGTGTCTGTGTGTGTTTTTGTGTTTTTTTTTTTGGTGTTTGTGTCTTGTGTTGTGTGTCTGTGTGTGTGTCTGTGTGCGTGTCTGTGTGTGTGCTGTGTCGTGCGTGTGTGTCTGTGTGTCGGCGTCTGTGCGCGTCTCTGTGTGCCTCTGTGTCTCCGTGTGCGTCGTGCGTGCGTCCGTGCGTCTGTCGTGCGTCGTCTGTGTGCGGTCTTGCGTCCGTCTGTCGTCTGTCTTGTCTGTTGTGTGTGTGTGTCTGTCTGTGTGTCTGTCTGTGTGTCTGTCTGTGTGTGTGTGTCTGTCTGTCTGTCTGTCTTGTCTGTTGCTGTCTTTCTTGTCTCTCTTGTCTGTGTCTTCTGTTCTCTGTGTGTCTCTGTGTCTGTGTGTCTCTGTGTGTCTGTCTTCTGTGTCTGTCTGTCTGTCTGTGTCTGTCTCTGTGTGTCTGTCTGTGTGTGTCTCTCTTGTCTCTGTGTCTCTCTGTGTCTCTCTGTGTCTCTGTGTCTCTGTGTCTCTCTGTGTCTCTGTGTCTCTGTGTGTCTGTTTCTGTGTGCGTGTGTCTCTGTGTGCGTGTGTCTCTGTGTGCGTGTGTCTCTGTGTGCGTGTGTCTCTGTGTGCGTGTGTGTCAGTCACCCACTACCAAAGGCTGTGCTGGCGCTGTGTAAGGCCGTTCAGATGAGTGTCTGTCTGCAGAAGGGAGAGGGAGTGTTGAGCTGTCTCACTCACTGTCAGCGTGCCAGTGCTCACCTGCACATCAGTGTGTCTCAGCACAGCAGCACCTGGCTGCACAAGGTGCTACACCTACATACACATAGAAAAATGCGTTCACCTCATTGCAATGCATTCTGGGACTTTACCTTTTCCACAGAAAAGACGTGATGGTGCATTAGGTTTATACTGAAACAAGGTACCTCAGAAGGTATTACACTTTTGCCGCCTAATTTGGCGCCTAATCTGTGATGCCTAAAAATACCGCCTACATAGACAGGTCACTAAGTTTTAGAGCAGAGCCGCAAACACACAGATGTTTTCATCACTCTATGTTATCTGAGCTGTGGCTGGATTGTGTCTGTTCTTTCAGGGGGTGGAGCTTCTGGTCTGTGACCTCCTCCTTACTCTGAGAACCAGTCTATGGCAGCGTGGTGGCATGTCTAATGGAGAGCCTGGTCCTGCCCCTGGATCACAACTGACTGGATTCCAAAGGGACTTGAGCTCTTTGCGGAAGCTTGGACAAGCCCATAGACAGGCCCAGCACAAGGTGAACTTTGACCCCAACTTTAAACTTGTGCTTTCAACATGCAGTGAACATCTAAAGACATATTAATGTTTGTGTTTTATTTTAGCTGTTCCTTCATGAGACAACAGTTAGACTGATGGCTGGAGCCAGTCCTACACGCACACACCAAATACTGCGACACAGAACACACAACTACACAACAGCGGGTAAGCATGTCAACTACTGCAATGCAGAAGACACTACAATATAACAGCACATAAACATGTCAATTACTGTGACAGAACACACAACTATATAACAGCAGCTAAACATGTCAACTACTGCGACAGAACACACAACTATATAACAGCAGCTAAACATGTCAACTACTGCGACACACAACAGCAGATAAACATGTCAACTACTGCGACAGAACACACAACTATATAACAGCAGATAAACATGTCAACTACTGCGACACACAACACACAACAGCAGATAAACATGTCAACTACTGTGACAGAACACACAACTATATAACAGCAGCTAAACATGTCAACTACTGTGACAGAACACACAACTATATAACAGCAGCTAAACATGTCAACTACTGCGACAGAACACACAACTATATAACAGCAGCTAAACATGTCAACTACTGCGACACACAACACACAACAGCAGATAAACATGTCAACTACTGCAACACAGAACACACAACAGCAGATAAACATGTCAACTACTGCGACACAACACACAACTATATAACAGCAGGCATGATTTGCATTGATGTGTTGTTGTTTATGTGCACACCAGCAGATGGCGAATGTGTTCCGGGCGAGCGTGAGAGAGCTCATGCCATCCTTCTGGCATGTCGTCACCTGCCGCTCCCGTTACTGACACCGCCGGGTCACCGCGCTCGTCTGCTGGCCGAAGCCAAACGCACGCTGGAGAGAGTTGGAGACCGGCGCTCACTGCAGGACTGTCAGCAGATTCTCCTGCGTCTGGGTGGTGGGACCACCATCGCTGCATCATAATATTCTGGTGTGAGTGAATCTCATGAAAACATGTAGCTCATATTTCACTCCTGAATCAAAAGAACAGATCAGGCCGGTCAGATCGGTGGCAGAAGTTTAGAAACCTTCAGAACACACCACACGTTCAACATGTTCAAGCTTTGTTTATGCGTCAATGCACTGTGAGAGTTAATACTGGAACAGTGCAAAAACTAAATTGTCCTGAAACAGGTGTTTTTTTCTTATCCTTTTAATGTGGCAGTGAGATATGAGTGTTTTTGACATGTTACATGAGATTAACTCGTGTAGACACACACACACACTGAATACTGACTCTTGATTCACCTGCTTGGGCTGTATGTTAGTGATGATGTGAATATTAGATGTATATTAGTTGCACCTGTAAAACACGCACGCTTGGTTCAGACAGTATGTGTGTACTGTAGTACCTAGTATCTCTCTGCAGCTACCTCACACACACTCACAAACACACACATTCACACACTCGCGTTTTAAACCGTGTAGAGACCAAAGTCTGATAAAGCTCTCGTGAGACAGACGCGGGGTGGTGATATAATTACTGAGTTTCACAGGAAGAGGTTAAAACTTTATCATGTGTCACGAGTTCTTATGTGTTTGCTTATCTATGACATTTTGCTTTGTTAGTTTTTTGTTTTAGTTGTTTGATGTATTTGGGAATGTTAGATTAGGACGTTTATTATGACGATACATGATGGATCTGTGCACACACACATCAGACGGTCTGCAGTGAAGCTCAGTGGAAGAGCACAAGCTCTTGATGGGAGAAACAGATCTTTGTCTTTATTTTCAGTTTGTAATGTAAAGAGTTTTTTCTTGTGTTTTAAACACTTCTGTTTGTTTGTGTGGATTTCTACTTCATTTGTTTTTTAATAAAACTGCAGATGCCTGTGTCAGTGTCTTTTCTGTCTGTGAGTGTGACATATAGAAGCACTTGTTCTTGGACAATTTAATGTTGTATTTCCATTTATTCTTATTTTATTAAATAAATATTAGACTAGAATTGGTTTTGATGTTTATTTGCATGTTTTAGAGTGTTTTTTGTATGTTTAGTTGTTTTACTCATTCAGGTTCTAGAAATTATATATTTATTGGACATTATTCTATCATGCACCAATTCAATATGTACCAATTTAATATGTCTGAAAGAAAACCCATTGAAGCTATGTTAGACACTAGACAAAAGAGAACTAGTCTGGGTTAAATCTAGCCCAGGATTCTCCTTTAGCACTTGATGGAGTTTTAGTTTTTAGTTTAAATGTTTACATACAAATATACTGAGGCATCATTATTCTCCAGAGGAAATGTTTATATCTACTTTGATTCAATGTGCTGTTTAAATAACATTTAATTAAATAGTTAAAAGTAAAGTATAGTTTGTAAAATTTACTAATTTTACAAACTAAAATTTACTAAAATTTAATAATCTGTGGCTGGATTACACGTGTTCAGCTTCAATCTTTTATTTATATATAAAGATATATATATATATATAGATATATATATATATATATATATATATATATATATATATATATATATATATATATATAGTTATATATATATATATATTAATATATATATATATATATATATATATATATATATATATATATATATATATATATATATATATATATATAATATATATATATATTATATATATATATTATATTTATTATATATATATTTTTTTTTATATATATATATTATATTTTATATATATATATATATATATATATATATATATATATATATATATATTTTATATATTTTTTATATTTTTTTATATATAATATAATATATTTATTTTTTTTTATATTTTTATTTTTTTTTTTTTTTTAATATAATTATATATTTTATTAAATTTATATATATATATATATATATATATATATATATATATATATATATATATATATATATATATATATATAGATATATATATATATAGATATATATATAGATATATAGATATAGATATAGATATAGATAGATATATATATAGATAGATATATATATATATATATATATATATATATAATATATATATATATATTATATATATATATATATATATATATATATATATATTATATTTTTATAATATATATATATATATAATATATATATATATATATATATATATATATATATATATATAATATATTATATATAGATATAATATATATATATATATATATATATATATATATATATATATATATATAGATATATATATATATATATATATATATATATATATAAACGTGAATTAAAGATTTTCATTGGATCTTTAATTTTAAAATCGCTGGTCTTTTATTTTGTCTTTTCTTGCAGTTCCCGGAAGTGGATCTTTCACTCGGAGCGTCTCACGTGTCAATTGCATGAAAATGGTGAAAAACGGCAAATACAGACAAAAATCAAAGTGTAGAAACGGAGTGAGACAGAAGCGGAGTAAATGTGTGCTGATGTTTGATGATGAAGATCGACAGTGAGTTCACATTGATCTGATCACACTGAAGCTCGTGCAGTGTGTTGAGATGAACACAATGTTCATGCTCTTCAGACGGAACATCTCGACATCACCGCTGATAGATGTCTGTTTTCACTGGGATGAACATTTAGTTTATAAACCCACTGAAATGTTGAGGGATGTTCTTCACTGCGCAACTGATATGTGAAATATAGTTGATGAGTGTGAAGTTTAAGTGTTGTTTGACCAGATTATTAAATGTGTCTGTGTTTTTTCAGAGAATTCCTGACGGGTTTTCACAAAAGAAAAGTGGAGCGCCGGAAAGCTGCACTGAAAGAGATAAAGAACAAACTGAAGGAGGAGCAGAAGAGAGTCAGAGAGGAGGTGAGGAGGAGGGTGATGATGATGGTAGTGAAGATGACGTCATGAGTGTGAAACAGCGGCTGAATTTCTCTGATGTTCTTACAGAGACATAAAGAATACTTGAAGATGCTGAAGGAGCGACGAGAAGCTCTTGGTGAGTTTCATGTTTATTAACACTGACAGTGATGCATCTCAACATGAACACTGTGTGTGTGTGTGTGAATGTGATACATTCATCAGCTGTGATAATCCACACTTGAAATGTATCCTCTGCATTTAATCCAAACCAAAGTGAAGACACACACTGCAAGTCGTGAACACAAGCAGTTGCTCAAGGGAACCTCAGTTGTTTCCTACCGGCTGTGGGACCTTCGACTGTCCCACCATTAGACCACGACTGCACACACCAGCAGCCAGCGGTCCCCACAGACAAAAAATTGATTATTAAACATACGAAATGATGCTTATTTGAACTGTAAAAATGCAGAAAGGTGTGTGTGAGGGGAAAAGTGATTGTGTATAGAAAAACTCCACAAAGACAGCTGTACAAACGTGTTTTTTGTTTGTGCATGTAGATGTGGCAGATGAACTGGAAGACGCCATCACAGTGACCACTGAGTGTGTTCAATACGACCACCCCAATCACACTGTTACCGTGACAACCATCAGTGACCTTGACCTATCAGGAGCAAGACTACTGGAGCCACAAAGAGTCCAGGTGAGGAAATCAAAGTGGTTTTATATGAATAAATGAAGTGACATAAGAGTTTCAGGATGTGGAAGTGATTTTGTGTCTGTTTCACTAGACAACTGAAAACGATGGCGATGATGAAGAGAAAGAAGTGCGGTCCCTGCCAAAGACAGCAGGAAACCCTCTCCTCTCTAAAAAGTACCGTCAGCTACTCGCAGAACATCAACGATTGTGTTTGATCATTCATTCCAGTTTCTTGAGAGCAGAATGCAGAATGAAACTATATTAACAACTCAAAATGCAAACAGTCATACATTTATATTAGTCACATATAGCATGTAAACCAAAATTAAGTTCTGTCAAAACAAAATGATTTAAAGGTCAAATCTAATCTGCAATTGTGTGTCAGAAATTCACACTGAATCTGCTTGATGTTTATGCTTCAAGATCTTAGCCAGATTTTAAAGGTTTCATTTATTTATTTATTTTAATTAATAATTTAATTTATTTTTATTTAATATGATCTGATGACACTATCTGACATAACAGATATTTACATATAGTCCACAAAATAAAGTATTCACAAGTCCACACATATTTGGCTGTTAACCTCCTCAAGCATCAGTGACTGCAGTTCTCTCTGATAGTTGAATGTGATGTCACTCTGAAGTTCTTTGCTGTTCTTGTATGTTTGGGTTCTAAGCACAGTGATGAGATTCAGAACACTGAAGGGTTTCACACACAAGTTCATTTGTGTGATACAGGGTTATTGTTTTATTTGTCATTCATATCTGCTGTGCAGCTTCATCAGGGGCATAAATACATACAAATTCTTGATATTGATACATATTCCTCTTTGTAGAATTCAGTCCCTCACAGCGTCATTGCACAGCATGCAGAAAAAAACGAAGAAGGGCAAACAGGAAGTGAGGTGGCGACATCGTCAGAGTGACAGGAAATCATCAGCCACCCATGACAACAAGCTTCGTATTGGCAGAACGACCAAGAAACAGAGACGCAGACGGACTGGTGGGAGGCAGCAGAGTCAGGACTGAGCTAGTGTGTGTTGTGTGTGTTGTGTGCGGATGCTGCATATGTGTATTTTTTTCATGTGATTCTTTCAAGCCAATAAAAACAGATTTAACATCTACCTAATGTTTCTTGTTTATGGTTCTTCAGATTGTTTAACATCAGCACATATATTCAGCAATTCAGTTTTAACACTAAGAATAACATCCCTGACCACCAAAACCTTTCATATTTTTATTTGTTTTAACTGTAATGCTGCAAAATGTATTATTGAAATACATATTTAAACAGTGGAGTGTATATATATGTATGAGTATCACAGTAAAGCGATTGTGGGGCACTGTGTTGGTCTTTTGGGGGTTTTCAGTGTCGGTGTGTGTGGAGCAGCATCTGCAGATCGAGCTCATGATATTTAATACACGTCACTGCTGACGTGTGACCAATGGGACGATGTGTGTGATGTGATCTCCCCTCACTCAGTCATCACTCTCACTGTCTGATCAGCTCTGATCTCACTGTCTGATCAGCTCTGATCTCACCGTGTGAACGGGTCTGTGTGTGAGAGCCGCGATGCCTCTGACCGGTGACGAGCTCCTGTGCCCGAAGTTTCAGCCCAACATCTTCGACTCCACCCGCTGCCACGACTGTTTACGACAGAAACACCTGCACAACAGCCGCTCACCTGAACCTGCAGCCCCCAGCGAGGAGACAGACCCGAGCAGCGAGGTCAGACAGTGTGTACACACACACACAAACCCTAAACATGTAGGGTTAATTGTTATTATATATATAGACAGATTATAATTCATGCAGTATATTGTATACTGTATAGTGATAGTATACACTAACTGATATAGTAAATTAAAGTAGCAGTAGATAGTGTGTGTGCACTTCTCATTATAAATACATGATGGCAGATCATGTTCTTCTTGTCTTCTTGGTCTGTGCGTGAGTTACACAATACATTCACAGTGAGACTTGGATTAGGGTTAGATCCTTTAAAACTACTTTAACACATGCATATATCAAAATTTTCTGAAAAAATGATTCCAGCAATCTAATGCAGAAATGTGATGAGTGGTTGTCATGGTGTTACAATGTGGTTGCTGTAGTTGCTGTGAGTGTTTTTAGCACAGGTGGACAGGGTAGGTGGGCACTGGCCCTCAGGTCAGTCAGATACTGTGATGTGTTAAATGTGTGATTCTGAGTTTCAAGTAAAAGCTCTAGTGATCTCAGATGCTTTTTGTCTGAAGCTGATGATTACTGATGTATCAGCTGCTGGTTCTTCACTATACTGAAATAATGATGAGCATGAAAGCAGACTGAGTTACAGCTACAGCGAAACTCTAAACCAGTACAGTGTGTGTGTATGTGTGAAAGAGAGAGATTTTATGTGCAGCACCATTTCAGTTAAAAGCTCTAATTAATTATTAATGTCTTTGGTACAAAGCTGAGTGCTTTAATGTCAAAAAGTGCCTGTTTAACTGTGTGATATCTTTATTTTACTTTACACATAATGGTAAAGAAACCTGATTGTAACATAAAGGATTAAAAAGGATGAGTGGCAAACTCATCAAATATTTGAAAAGTGTCACCAAAGTTTCCTGTCTCGAAGTTCAGTCAGAACATCACAGTTTTGTGTGTATCACTGCCTGTTTTCTGCTGCTCTCTGATTGGCTGACTGCTTTTGCGCTGACCTGTCAGGGCGACTCAGATGTGCTGTCAGCGGTGAGCAGCTACTGTGATGTCAGCAGACGGGGGTGTGGCTTTGAGGACAGCTCCCTCTGCATTTTGAGTCCCAGCTGTGACCTGTACCTGTGTGACGGAGACGACGACCAAAGCTCCGACAGGTATGACTGGACACTGTGTCTTATGTTATTCAGTGTAGAATTTAGCATGACCCGTTACCTCTATAATGTTGTTTAAAAATATAGTTTATATTGTTATATATTAGTTACATATTTATGTTTGTGTATAAACTGCATTCTAAAGTTTGTAATGACTTGAGGATTCATTTTGTGCTCTGTACTTTATCAGTGTTTTGATGGCATTTCTCATTCCAGTCAGTGTGACAATTCCAGATACAGCAGCTCTGCTGGTCTTGAGGAAGACTCCAACCCCCTTCATTGTCCTTCATTATCTCACTGTAGAATGACCCGTTTGGATCTGCCACCACACAGAGCGAGCCCGCGTGGATGGGCAGAGGTAGCCCACAGCCGTGATGGTTCTGGACAGTTTGGTTTTTCTCATGGTGAGGCGAACATATCCGTTTACCAATTGAGCAGCTTGTTCCGTTGTTCAGATAGTCTGAGTGGCAGGTTGAGGTGTCAGTTAGTGTAGAGTTACACTGGACTTTTCCAGCTTATGACACAGAGAGCTGTGTCATGGCACACGAGAGCAGGATATCATCTCACATATTAACATGATCTCTCTCTGTCTATAGGTGGTGTGACGGAAAGGAGGGATCGGGAGAGTGGCTATTTCTCTCTGGGAAGAGCTGCTGGTAGCAGAGCTCTCTGTGATAAAAGTCCTCTGCCTCCTTATCGGCATGCTGAGAGAGGCCATCCTCTCCCGAGCAACAAAAGCCCAGAACCCAAAGCCACTATTCCCTTTCGGAACCCAGATCTGGGTGTGCCCTCTGAAAGAAGAACCTCTGAGTTTCAGAATCCTGAGCTGGCAGACAACACACCACGCTTTACTCCTGAGCCTTTGGATCTCAGTGCAGAGGTGGAAGCCCTCGCGGGTCCCAGGTCTCTGAGTCCCACCCCTTTCAAACAAGCTGAATCGCTCAGTACCTCCAAACGAAGAGGTGAACGAAATGTCCAGACATCTCCCTACCGGCAACAGAGAACACTTAGCTCTTCCCAAAGAAGTTCCAGCCTCTCACGGTCCTCTTCTCCTATCCATAGTACCTCCCCATTCAGGCGGGTTGAGTCCACCTCGTCTCTAAACACAGTGGGTTTTAGGTCTGGCGGTGTAACACGGGGACGAGAGCAGGTATTGAACACTCCTCCACGGAACAGTCTCTCTGGAACCTTACAGAAGAACTTCAGATCATTTGCAAGCACTGTCAGTAGTGTTAGTAAGTCTTTGTCTTACATGGATCTGAAAGGCTCTTTACGGCACTCTGAGAACAACAGCTCCCATGTTGAGTCTACAGTGATCCGCGGTAGGTCCCCACCTTCCAGGCGGGGTTATGATAGCTCTGTGCAAACTGCTGTTCAGAAAGCTGAGAAAAGCCCTTTCTATGAGTACAGTCATGACAGACAGAGCTCCTCAAGTAAAAGCTACGGTACAAGAGGTCAGTCCCCCAAAGGGAGGAAGGAGACAAATAGCCCACCAAGTCAGATTCAAGAGGGTCAGCGTAGTGCATCTCCAGTCAGAAAGGGCTATGGAACCCCAAGTCAGTCAGACAAAAGGTTGTCAATTGGGTGGCGTTATAACAGGGAAAGCCAGCCATTACTAAAAAAAGCAGAAACCAGGAACTCTCATTACAGCTACAGCCAAGACAGCAGACACTGCTCCCCCAATAGAGGGCATCACCAAAACCCTGGCGAATCATCACCATCTAAAACCAAAACAAGCCAGTTGTCCTCAAATTGTGGACTGAAGAGTCGCAGTTCCTCCCCTTTAAGGTGGGTAGATGACATTCCTAGCCAGTCTCTACCTCACAAACCAGAGACTGGGCAGCACTCCACTGTGTCAAAACTGGGGCATAAAACTCCTAGCCACACCCCTCTGAGGAACCTAATGAGTGATAGAACAGACTCCACCTCTTATATTAAAAGCGCCATGAGTACCAAATCACAGCGTGAATCAAACCCTCCCTTAGGCCGCTGGAGAGGCTCCACTCACTCTCTCCTCAGCCAGTCAGTTTCACGTAGCTCCTCACCTTTACGCCAAGCCAGTGAGAAAAAACCAGGCAGCTCCTCTCATGTATCTGCCCCAGTTGCCTGGGAAATATCACAAAATGTAAGTAAGAGGAGCTGTGTAAGGCTGGACCAAGAAATTCAAAGCTCCATCCCTAACAACCAACACTCACTGACCCGAAATCAAAGTCCTTCTCCATTGCAAAGACACAGCACCTCACACAGCTCAATGGACTCTGAATCAAGTCACTTATCAGCCGGGTCTTCAGGTCTGAACCGAGAGGAATACACCATGATGGCTGATCTTCCTAAGGTTAAAACGGTCTTCCAGAGGGAGGGTCACCTGGAAGGAATCAAAAACCAACAGAGACCGGAACTTTCCCTCTACAAGCCAGCCAGGTAGACAGAAAACTTTTGATCACCAGGGCCACATTCCCTTATGTTTTAACACTCTGTTCTACATCCCCACACACATTTTCTTCATACAATATTGTAGTTTATTTGATCATTCTTTCAGCTATCAAAAAGAACACAGTATTGTCTACTCTGTTCAAAACATTTTAACATGTTTAGATCCATTTCAGAAAATTTTACAGATTTTTCCCAAAGGCAAATTAAAAAAATGCAGAATAAAAAAGTCTTCTGAATAACTTCTGTGGTGACAGAAAGACATTTATCAAAGTCCACTTACATTTATTTAAGGGTGGCCTTCAAAACAGACAAGGGTCACACATGTTAAAATGTAAAATTTCAGTGTCAGGATGAGGAAATGATCCGACTCACAGCTGAACCCATTTGTATATGTGTTTCCAGTCACTCCCAAAGCAAAGCTCCTAACTCAGACTGGGACGAACCTGAGGATGAGAGAGACAGCACTGGACTCTGTAGAACACACTCCTCCAGCTCCTTATATACACAGGTAAAAAATACCTCTACCCCACCTGCAACATGTAAACAGTGAGAAGTTCTGACCATTGAAGACACACTTTACATTAGCATCATCATTCTGCATGACAGTGATGAATCGGTTGTGATGTGATTTATATGCTGCAATCCTCAGTAAAGTTAAAGCGTGTGTGTAATGTGTGGGCTCATTCCTGTATATTCCCCAGATGTGCCAGATTTATGGCACATAATGAAGAGCTGACTGTTCGAGTGTATCAGTGAAGTGCTGTCGAGTGGGTGATGTAACGCTGCAGTGAAGCTCAGCTGAACTGTGTGAATGTAGACTAGCAGCTGATGGTAGAGCAGCTCAAAAGTTTCCAAATTCATGACTTTGTATATGTGGCTAAGTGATGGATTTTAAACTCGTGTATTGTTATTCATGGTGTTTAAAGTTAATGAAGTCAGTAGGGCTTTGCAAAAATAAGTTTTGACAATAGACAACAAAAAAAATTAATACAATTTTAATTTTAAAATTAACAAAAAACCAAAATTACTTTGATGTGTGTTAGAATATTGAACTGTGGACCGTGGGAGCTGTTTGTCATGTGTATTCACCATTTTGCCACATAAATAGGGTAAATGAGGTGTTGGAGTACGCAGTGTCAGCCACACTGCTGCTGTATTTCAGTGAATAATATGTGATCTTTGACAGAGAGCAAGCAGTCCAGCTACAGAGCAGATGCGCCCCTGCAGAAACCTGGGCAGCACATCATCAGGACTGAAGCAGGTGCAGTACACTTCCTGTCCACCTGCAGAAGTGCTGAAGTGTGTCTCAACACCTCTCAGTGTGCCTCAACACCGCTCGGTGTGCCTCAACACCGCTCGGTGTGCCTCAACACCGCTCGGTGTGTCTCAACACCGCTCGGTGTCTCAACACCTCTCGGTGTGCCTCAACACCGCTCGGTGTCTCAACACCTCTCGGTGTGTCTCAACACCGCTCGGTGTCTCAACACCTCTCGGTGTGCCTCAACACCGCTCGGTGTGCCTCAACACCGCTCGGTGTGCCTCAACACCGCTCGGTGTGCCTCAACACCGCGTGTCTCAACACCTCTCGGTGTCCTCAACACCGCTCGGTGTCTCAACACCTCTCGGTGTGCCTCAACACCGCTCGGTGTTAGCGTCCTCAACACCGCTCGGTGTGTCTCAACACCTCTCGGTGTGCCTCAACACCGGTTCTCAACACCTCTCGGTGTGCCTCAACACCGCTCGGTGTGCCTCAACACCGCTCGGTGTGCCTCAACACCGCTCGGTGTGCCTCAACACCGCTCGGTGTGCCTCAACACCGCTCGGTGTCTCAACACCTCTCGGTGTGCCTCAACACCGCTCGGTGTGCCTCAACACCGCTCGGTGTCTCAACACCTCTCGGTGTGCCTCAACACCGCTCGGTGTGCCTCAACACCTCTCGGTGTGCCTCAACACCGCTCGGTGTCTCAACACCGCTCGGTGTCTCAACACCTCTCGGTGTGCCTCAACACCTCTCGGTGTGCCTCAACACCTCTCGGTGTGCCTCAACACCGCTCGGTGTGCCTCAACACCGCTCGGTGTGCCTCAACACCGCTCGGTGTGTCTCAACACCGCTCGGTGTGTCTCAACACTCAGTGTCTGTCTGTTCTGCAGAAAGCACACAGACCGGCCGTGTATTTCTCCTGCAGCGTGGACCAGACGGATGAGGAGCCACAACAGGCATGTTATGAACTAAAGCAGTATCTGAGTTTTGAGTGTTTCCATGTCTTAATGCTTCTTCTTCATCTTTGTTCTTGAACGGGCTGAACTGTACACTTATCTGTGTGCTGCCGTCTTCATTCACTTGTCGTGGACTCTGGTTAAGGGAATGACATTTCTCATGATCTGTGATTTATGAAACGTCATAAATCACAGATTTGATTTGCGATTTATGAAACGTCTGAAACTTGTATTGTGAGCACTTATTGTGTCTAGTTGCCTCTTCAGGTTCACTCGCTTGTTGTATTCCGCACTTGTAAGTCACTTTGGATAAAAGCGTCTGCTAAATGAATAAATGTAAATGTAAATAAATAAATGTAAATGAATAAATGTAAATAAATAAATGTAAACGTCACGAATGACTGTGACGTGCTCGCGGGAATCACCGATTAGAAGTTTAGAAAAGCCTGTTTATGCCATGACTAGAGTTGTTCTGATTGGCTGCTGTGGTGTTGCTTCTATCCCTGATTGGTTGTTGTGGTACCACTCGGTCTACTGGTTGGTTGCTGTTGTGCAACTGTGCAATTCTGATTGGCCGCCCGCTTCCGCTGAACTCTGCTCGAGAACCGCCCCGGTAACGCAGACAGCTCGAGCCCGTCCCGTCAAACGTTCAGTGATCGATCGATGAAGTGATTGAACTTTAATGAAACACGATGATGTTCGTTTAACGTGATCAACAGCAGCGGAACCGCGGCGGTAAATGTGCGCACTCGTCAAGCGGTAACATACAGAGTCGATTTAACTGCTGCTTGTGCTGCGGGTGGATTCATACATCATGACGGTCAGTTTGACTTTAATTAAACACTTTATTAAACCGTGTGTGTGTGTGTGTGTGTGTGTGTGTGTGTGTGTGTGTGTGTGTGTGTGTGTGTGTGTGTGTGTGTGTGTGTGTGTGTGTGTGTGTGTGTGTGTGTGTGTTTGTGTGTGTGTGTTGTTTTTTTTTGAGAGAGAGAGAAAGTGTGTGTGTGTTCGTTCGTGTGTGTGGAGAGAGAGAGAAAGTGTGTGTGTGTTCGTTCGTGTGTGTGTTCGTTCGTGTGTTTAAACTGAGTGTGTGTAGTGAGTGTTCGTGTGTTTAAACTGAGTGTGTGTGTGTAGTGAGTGTGTGTGTGTGTGTGTGTGTGTGTGTGAGAGAGAGAGAGAGAGAAAGTGTGTGTGTTCGTTCGTGTGTAGAGAGAGAGAAAGTGTGTGTGTGTTCGTTCGTTCGTGTGTGTGTTCGTTCGTGTGTGTGTTCGTTCGTGTGTGTGTTCGTTCGTGTGTTTAAACTGAGTGTGTGTAGTGAGTGTTCGTGTGTTTAAACTGAGTGTGTGTAGTGAGTGTTCGTGTGTTTAAACTGAGTGTGTGTGTAGTGAGTGTTCGTGTGTTTAAACTGAGTGTGTGTAGTGAGTGTTCGTGTGTTTAAACTGAGTGTTTGTTTGTAGTGTGTGTGTGTGTGTGAGTGTGTGTGTGTAGTGAGTGTTCGTGTGTTTAAACTGAGTGTGTGTAGTGAGTGTTCGTGTGTTTAAACTGAGTGGTGTGTGTAGTGAGTGTTCGTGTGTTTAAACTGAGTGTGTGTGTGTAGTGAGTGTTCGTGTGTTTAAACTGAGTGTTTGTTTGTTGTGTGTGTGTGTGTGTGAGTGTAGTGTGTGTAGTGAGTGTTCGTGTGTTTAAACTGAGTGTTTGCGCGAGCAAATACTTTTTCAATACATTTTTGTTTGGGCGCGCGACACACCCCATACCGCGCACGCGCATTCGTGATAATGTTGCTCATGTAAATACACTCTGTAAATGAACATCAGTCTCTCTGCTCATTATTGATCATTTGAGTCCGTCGCCTCTGAATCCGGTTATAGTTATTGTTAATGATAACCGATAGTGCACTGACTGACAGCCTGCGCGACACCTAAAGTCACACGACATCAGTGGTTGTAAAGGGAGGAGTACTGATGCTCAGTTCATGTGCAGCGTGAGTTTTCATGACCATCATCACAGATCTGTGTGTGTTTGCTCTGCATATATCACGTTGTGTCTGTTCTGAGCTGTAGAGCCTTTCTGTAACTTTGAAAGTACTGAGTAATTTCAGTGGGCTTAAACCATGAGAAATCAAAATGTCCTTGATCTGTTCAAATAAGAGGTTATTTTAGTGTGAAAACAAGCTCAGCAGAGCTCAACTTTCTCCCTGTCCAGAAAAGTATTTTACTGAATGATCAGACATTGTGGACTGACTGTATATGGGTTTGAATGACATCAGCACTATACACATGTACACATGAGTGATGCCTGCTGGGTAATTACCAACCTGCCACGCACAGAATCAGAAAGAAGAAATAGCATTAAAACTGTTTCCAAACAAGCCTGTTAATGTCGGTTAGACCTTCAGATGCTGCTCTGAAGAGCCTTCTGAAAAATCAATCTGATTCAGCGGGACAGTTTTGGAGAAAACAACAGCTTGCAGACCAGCGGTTTCATTTTAAGGGTCTGTGAGAGGCTGGAGAATCAGCTCAGAAAATACATGATAAAAATGTGTGACTTACAGTAACTGTGTTTCCATCTGACTGCAAGAAAACTGTAGCGAGTAACTGTTTCAACATCACACTTGTGTTTCCTGTGTAATTCACATCTATCTGTTGTATTAGTTCCTCACATGCTGCTGTGTGTTTGCTGTCTCATTACTACAAGATTGATACATTACACTCAGCTGATAGACCTGTCTCTCTGTCTCTAAACTGATAGACCTGTCTCTCTGTCTCTAAACTGATAGACCTGTCTCTCTGTCTCTAAACTGAAAGACCTGTCTCTCTCTCCCTAAACTGATAGGCCTGTCTCTAAACTGATAGGCCTGTCTCTCTGTCTCTAAACTGATAGGCCTGTCTCTCTGTCTCTAAACTGATAGACCTGTCTCTCTGTCTCTAAACTGAAAGACCTGTCTCTCTCTCCCTAAACTGATAGGCCTGTCTCTAAACTGATAGGCCTGTCTCTCTGTCTCTAAACTGATAGACCTGTCTCTCTCTCCCTAAACTGATAGGCCTGTCTCTAAACTGATAGGCCTGTCTCTCTGTCTCTAAACTGATAGACCTGTCTCTCTATCTCTAAAATGATAAATGTCTCTCTGTCTGTAGCCTGACCTGTTGAACTTTAAGAAGGGATGGATGTCTAAACTGGATGAGAGTGGAGAGGTAAGAGCAGGGGCCAATTGAAAAACATAGCTGCTAGGTTAAGACCTAAGAACTCGTCTGACCAATTAACAATTAGTTAGGGCTAAACAATCTTGCCTTTTAGATTCAAATTAGACCAATCTACCTTTTAATTGAAAACGATTATGACCAGTCTTAAATAAAAAAATAGATGCCTAACCTGTAAGACTAGTCTAAGCAGTTTATTCAACCAGCCACAGCAGATGTGTGTAATTGTGTGTATGCTGACCGTGTGTGTTCAGTGGAGGAAACACTGGTTTGTGCTGACTGATGCTGGACTGAAGTACTACAGAGATTCAGCAGCAGAGGAGGTGAGAGTCTTCCTCATACGTTCAGTAAATCTTCACACATTTCACACAGCAAAGTATTAGTCAGTCAGTCTGTAGCTAATTTCACCCAAAGATCTAAAGAAATACAGAAAATATACTTTGTTAAGTAAGTTTAAGGACGTGAATATTTTTGTGTTGTGATATTTTTGTTATTCCCCCCCCAATTCTTATTAATACACAAAAGTCATTACCGTATACAGTAGTAAAAATCATTCAGTTCATTTTAGAGAAAATGCACCATGAAAACAATGTCACTATCCAAAAACAGCCATCCAGAATAGATTTGAATGTTCTGTTGATCTACTAATAATATGTCAAATGAATGTTTTCTGTTTATTTCTGTGTGAAATATGAGCTCTTGACTGTCTTGGTGAGATTGTGCTGTTGTATATCAGTTTTACATCATCTGTCTCCCTGTATGATGCAGATGGATGATGCAGATGGAGAGATCAACCTGAAGTCATGTGTGAAAGTGTCTGAGTTTGATGTTGAGAAGAACTACGGCTTTCAGATACAGGTCAGTACACACACACTGAGAGATGCAAATGCTTCGCTTATACAGAACACTTACATTACAAATGTACAAACAAAGAGACAGAAAGGTACGATCCACTTCCTGTGTGCTCATGTCTGGACTTGACGCATGAGCACTCCTCCAACTGATGAAAATGATCATCTGATTTGTGAATCAACCAATCAGCTGGCAGATGTTTAGAGAGCTCCATCTAAATGATCTTTTGTCTCTTTCTGTTGTAGACGAGAGATGGCGTGTTCACTCTGTCTGCCATGACTGCAGGAATCCGCAGGAACTGGATTGAGGTTTTAAGGAAAAGTGTTCGACCGAGTGTCTCTCCAGACCTAACACAGTTAGTCCAACACACACACACACACACACCAAATCCAGGCATACACATTCACTCTCCACTTCTGTTCTTCATATATACAGCCAACTGTAATTACTACAGAGAAGTACTTTTTTTTTAGATTAGTTTTATAGATTGTAGAGAAACCTTTATAGAGTTTTATAGATTGTAGAGAAACCTTTATAGAGTTTTATAGATTGTAGAGAAACCTTAATAGAGTTTTATAGATTGTAGAGATTTGGCTCTTCTGTACAAATGAAAGTAGGTCACAGTCACCCTCACACACTGGTTTTTTGCTGTATTTTCTCCTGCAGGCTGCCAGACTTACGACACACAACAGCGTATCAACATCACAGTCGATCAGAGCCCTCCACCACAAATCCTGCCCACTGCAAATTTGACTATGTTGAGATGTCACCTTCCACTCCAACCCCTGCCAGTCAGAGAGAGTCGGGCGAGGGTCAGGTGAAAGAACACGGCCAGTGGCTGGAGGAGAGATCACATGATAACTCTCACGGCCAATGGGAGGCAGTGCTGTCGCATAAGGGGGCGGGGCAGCTGTCAGAACAGAGACGATTAGAAGAGCAGATCGAGAAGAAATGGGCAGAGTTTGAGCAGCTGCCACTCAAAGAGATGAGGTCACTTCCACCAATGGGATCGCGGCCTGGCCTATTAGCCAATCAGGCTCTGGAGAGGGAGGTAGTGCGTGAATAAAATCTATCTGCTCTCATGAGAAAAACTCATTATGAGTTTATGAGAACTGAATAGAACACAGTCTATGAGTGATAATTTAAGAAGGGTCCAAAATTAACATTTCATCACACATGCTAGATAATCTTTTGAGGGTATATCTTCTGCTAAGGTCTTGTAAAGATACATTGAATGAGGCTGTATGGTTCAATTTAAGATGTGTATTATATTTCAGCTCTGACAACTAGTTTTATTTACTCAGCAAAACCATTTTTACTTGCATTAAATAGTGTTAATTCTGGGCCCAGTATATAAGCATTATAAAGATCTTAGAGCCTTTTTCGGTTATTAGGGCAATTTCAGACCTGTACATCATTTGCTTTGTTCTGAAACAAGGACTTAAAGTGTTACTGTGTTGAAATTTCTTCCTGGTTTAGCTTTTACAAGGCACTGGTCACTGGTCATAGCACACTGCTTCATTTTCCCGGACTGACTTCATCATTTTGCGCGTCGGAACAGCATTCTTATGTTCAAGGTTCATTTTAAAATACAAATCATCATCATAGTGATACAGTCTGGTTCATTGGTCTGTTGTGTCGAATTGCTTTCTTACCACAAGTGTGTTTTTTTTTCAGGCTGATACTAGGGCTGTGCAATATAGATCGTGTGATTAAAATCGTAATTGTTTCTTTAATTGCTCTTTTAAGTTTTAACAATATGTGAAATCATATTAGCTATTATCATATTAACTATTATAGACATGACAGTGTGAAAGGACGCGTCACCATAAATAGAATAACTCGATATATTAAAGCAGTAAGCTGTGAAGCCGTGCTTCTTATGCTGAGTCTGACAGACGTTTACATTTGGTGAATTATATTACAGTGTCATATTTTTGCTTGTATGCTGCACAGTTCATCGTATTTGTCAGGAAAGAACACTTTTCTTTCAGTCTGTTGTTTCCATGAACAGTATTAACAATTACTTTTGTCAAGCTGTAAGAGGGAGCGAGTACAATATCAGACTATTACAAACACGGTTTAAAGGAAGGATGCAAAATATTGTCCCGTTATGAGCAAAATTCCAGAAAATATCTTTTTTTTTTTTTTTTTTTTGGTCAATATTGCACAACCCTAGCTCAGCTAACTCCCAGTCTCAGACTGATTATTTTGGTGTAATTTCCGAGTGCAATTGCGTGTTCATTGGGACAGGTTCTGAAACAAATTCTGCAAACGAGGCAGGTGTGAAAACGCTCTTAGTCTGATTCTGCCTTAATTAACCAAGAGTGTGTGTGTGTGCGCGTGTGCGTGCGTTTACTCTTTTGAATTGCTTAATGTTTGTTCACAGAGTTTGATTCAACACACAAATGTTTTCACACCAACCACAAACTGAACTCTTGACATCAAACTGTGTGTGAGATTCAGTACAGTTCTCTTTATACAAGCAGAAGGCTTTACCTCCATCTGTCTGTCTGTCTGTGTGTGTCTGTCTGTCTGTCTGTCACCTGTAGGTGGCGTCTCTGAGGCAGCAACTGGCAGCGCTGCAGGGGGGTAGGGAGGGGTCAGAGGTAGGGTGGGTGGGGTCAGAGAAGAGGGTGTGTTGTGGGGCAGAGTCTCGCTGCAGTGACAGTTTACAGCAGATGGAGCGTGTTCACAGGGAGGCGCTGGAGGAGATGGAGAAATATCATGCTCATCAGATCAGCGCTCTGCAGAGAGAGAAAGACACGCTGCTGAGAGAGGAGACAGAAGCAACAGCACGAGGTGCACAGACACACACACACACACACAGACCCTAATCCTAAACACACAGACACAGACCTTAATCCTAAACACACACACACACACACAGACCTTAATCCTAAACAGACACACAGACCCTAATCCTAAACACACACACAGACACACAGACCCTAATCCTAAACAGACACACAGACCCTAATCCTAAACAGACACACAGACCCTAATCCTAAACAGACACACACACCCTAATCCTAACAGACACACAGACCCTAAACCACACACACACACAGACCCTAATCCTAAACACACACACAGACCCTAATCCTAAACACACACACACACAGACCCTAATCCTAAACACACACACACACACACACAGACCCTAATCCTAAACACACACACACACACACAGACCCTAATCCTAAACACACACACACACACACAGACCCTAATCCTAAACACACACACACACACACACAGACCCTAATCCTAAACACACACACACACACACAGACCCTAATCCTAAACACACACACACAGACCCTAATCCTAAACACACACACACACACAGACCCTAATCCTAAACACACACACACAGACCCTAATCCTAAACACACACACACACACACAGACCCTAATCCTAAACACACACACACACACACACACAGACCCTAATCCTAAAAACACACACACACACACAGACCCTAATCCTACACACACACACACAGACCCTAATCCTAAACACACACACACACACACAGACCCTAATCCTAAACACACACACACACACACACAGACCCTAATCCTAAACACACACACACACACACACACAGACCCTAATCCTAAACACACACACACACACAGACCCTAATCCTAAACACACACACACACACAGACCCTAATCCTAAACACACACACACACACACACAGACCCTAATCCTAAACACACACACACACACACAGACCCTAATCCTAAACACACACACACACACACACAGACCCTAATCCTAAACAACACACACACACACACAGACCCTAATCCTAAAACACACACACACACAGACCCTAATCCTAAACACACACACACACACACACAGACCCTAATCCTAAACACACACACACACAGACCCTAATCCTAAACACACACACACACACACAGACCCTAATCCTAACACACACACACACACACACAGACCCTAATCCTAAACACACACACACACACACAGACCCTAATCCTAAACACACACACACACACACAGACCCTAATCCTAAACACACACACACACACACAGACCCTAATCCTAACACACACACACACACACACAGACCCTAATCCTAAACACACACACACACACACACAGACCCTAATCCTAAACACACACACACACACACACAGACCCTAATCCTAAACACACACACACACACACACAGACCCTAATCCTAAACAACACACACACACACACAGACCCTAATCCTACACACACACACACACACACAGACCCTAATCCTAAACACAACACACACAACAGACCCTAATCCTAAACACACACACACACACAGACCCTAATCCTAAACACACACACACACACACACAGACCCTAATCCTAAACACACACACACACAGACCCTAATCCTAAACACACACACACACACACACAGACCCTAATCCTAAACACACACACACACACAGACCCTAATCCTAAAACACACACACACACACAGACCCTAATCCTAACACACACACACACACACAGACCCTAATCCTAACACACACACACACACACACACAGACCCTAATCCTAAACACACACACACACACACACAACAGACCCTAATCCTAAACACACAACACACAGACCCTAACCAAACACACACACACACACACACAGACCCTAATCCTAAACACACACACACACACACACAGACCCTAATCCTAACACACACACACACACACACACACACAGACCCTAATCCTAAAACACACACACACACACACAGACCCTAATCCTAAACACACACACACACACACACACAGACCCTAATCCTAAACACACACAGACACACACACACACAGACCCTAATCCTAAACACACACACACACACACACACAGACCCTAATCCTAAACACACACAGACCCTAATCCTAAACACACACACACACACACAGACCCTAATCCTAAAACACACACACACACACACACACACAGACCCTAATCCTAAAACACACACACACACACACACACAGACCCTAATCCTAAACACACACAGACACACACACACACACAGACCCTAATCCTAAACACACACAGACACACACACACACACACACAGACCCTAATCCTAAACACACACAGACACACACACACACACACAGACCCTAATCCTAAACACACACAGCCTAATTAAACACACACACACACACACACAGACCCTAATCCCAACCCTAAACACACACAGACACACACACACACAGACCCTAATCCCAACCCTAAACACACACAGACACACACACACACAGACCCTAATCCCAACCCTAAACACACACACACAGACCCTAATCCTAAACACGCACACAAAAATGTTTAGTTGTTTAAGTGCGTGCGTGTATGTGTGTGTTAACAGTGATGAAGGCATTACAGGAGGCACATAGAGAAGAACTGGAGAAAACACAACTCACGAAGAGAGACAGAACAGATACAGACACGCTCCACAAACAACAGAAGTGAGTACATGCACACACACCTCAGCACACACTGAAGAACATACATACATACAGACTCCTTTTATTTTTATATAAAGTGGATAATAATATTATAATCAAAGACCAAAGGATGTGTGCATGCGTGTGGTGTGTGTAATGCGTGTGTGCATGCGTGCGTGTGTGCGTGCGTGCGTGTGTGTGCAGAGCAGAGTTAGTGTCTCTCAGGAGGGAGTTGGAGAGTTTGTCTGAGCGATACTCTCAGAAGTGTTTGGAGCTGAATCAAGCTCAGCAGCAAAGCAAAGAGAGAGAGAGACAGCTGAGTCAGAAGGACAGACAGATGGATCATCTGCAGAGAGACAAGCAGGTGACACTGCACACATCCTCTCAATACATTGCAGTGTAATTCATGCAGGTCACTGATGAATCACTTGTCCTCTGTTTGTAGGAGTTACAGCTTCGCCTGTCAGAGGAGATTAAAGTCATTGGGTCTGCGATCAGAGGTCAGGGGTCAGAGATGGGCAGTGAGAGGTCATGGTGTGAGATGCAGGTAAATCACATGATCAGACGTTTTACAGGTAAAGCAGCAGAACATTTTAAGATCTGAGTGTTAATCTTTTATTGGGTGATCTTATATGAAGACACACAGACCTGCTTTTACTCCTGCTGTGAATATAAGCACTGATTATAAGCCCATTATTTAATTATAAAATAATATTAATACTGATCATTATTTAGACGGTTACGTGCATTAATGTTTTTTATTCTACATGTTTTTCATGTTTGGTATATAATAATCATTTGTTTTATATTCTATGTATTTTATGATTTTTCTGTTTTCTTCATTTCTGTGCTGTTTTCTTGTCTGTTCTTAAAAGTTTTTTCTGTAAAGCTGTTTTTCAACAGTGCCAAATTGTTGCCAAATATGGGCACTGACTGTACAAACTGATCCAGTGACGTGTAAATCTGTCTGAAACATCTGAAGTTGTATACCTGCTGTGTAATGCAGCGTGATGATGTCACTGCTGTGTGTGTGCTGTAGGTGCTGTTGCGGGTGAGAGATAATGAACTGCAGTACCTGCATAAAGAGCTCAGCTGTCTGCGCAACCAGCTGCACTTCCTCACCACGGTAATAAACCTGCGTGCATGCGTGCGCTGGTGTTTGTGGTTTTGTATAATGACATGTATAATGCCATACACATGGTTTTCAGCGACACTTTCTGTGTCTTCATAAACCAAATGGTTTACAAAACATACTGAATGGTGTTTTTATGTAAACTAATAATGTCAAAAGTTTGTGTGAGAGTTGGGTTTCATTTTGCCTATGGAGTCCCTGTAACGCAAATGTTAATATGTGTGCGAGTGTGTGTACTGCCTGATACCTCTTGCGATGTTGATCTGTGTAACCTGTGTGTGTGTGTGTCAGGAGAAGAACAGTGTGTGTGAGCAGTACCGTGAGGTGTGTGAGGAGCTGAGTGTGATGAAGAGCAGAAGTGAGAGAGAGATCGAGACACTGAGAGAACATCTGAGACTGGCACTGAGCGCACTGCAGGAGGGACAGCCTGCAGAAAACAGTCTGCAGCACTGACGTATGAATGAACTGATCAGACAGCCTCTTCCAGCCACACACGTTCTCACAGTCATTCATGCTGTCCCCGCATGAGCTTCTTGTGTTTGTGTGTCTAAAGGGAGGAGGAGCCTGAACAATCATGTGCCTTTCATTTCAATCCAATCAGCTGCAGGGATTCACCTCAGCCAATCAGCTGCAGGGATTCACCTCAGCCAATCAGCTGACATACACTGGACTAAATATGCTTCTGCACTTTTGATGTTTATAGTAAAATGTTTATGAGTGTTTGATGCAAACATGAGAGTGAAATGCTTTACTGTCAGCAGTTTGTACTGAGTAACTGGACAATATGTGTGTGTCTCTGTCTCTCACAGACACACAGAGCTCTGTAAATGTGCTCTAAAACACTCATCACACTGAGTGTCAGATTCATCGTGTTCTGAGCATCAGAGCAGCTCACATCAGCCCACCGGTGTCTGGTTTTATTTGCCAAATTATGTGATTTCTGTTGGACCACAGAGTGCCTGTTAGTTTAACCAGATCATAATCAAACTCTTGTGATGGTTGTGTGTTTGTTTATCATCTCTGTTCACACGGCACAGCGTGTTTAACTAGCCTTGTGCCACAAAAGCGAGAGCTGTGCTTTAATGAGCCAATGTTTTTAAGGATGTTTCTTGTTTTTATATTTAATTTTAGGATTTTACAGCATATCTAAATGTAACGTGTTACAACCATTAAAATGTGGGTTATTTGATCTGTTGTGTTTTATTTAAACACGGGTTATCATGTAACAGAGTGTATTGTAAATGATTCATCGAGATTTCAGTACATGATAGAAGACAGCGGAAATGACAATAATTGAACGATCAGACATGATCAGCTATGAAACAGTGACGTCTGCTCTGTTTACTGACGTGTTGGATGTGCGTGAACCTGCGGGAGTTCAGCGGGATGAACTGCTGAACTGCTGCAGATGATGTTTTATTGTGTTTGATCAATTCATCTCGTGGTGTTTGTGTCTTTTATTTCACTGTCTCGCGGAAGCTGTCGCGCATGCGCAGCACAGCAGCAGGCATTTAACGCGCATGCGCAAAGCAGCAGCGGAGCTTCATGATGGCGTCGAGCGCAGCGACCCGCACCGCTGCAGCCGTTAAAGCCGTTAAACCGATCTTCAGCCGCGACCTGCAGGAGGCCAGACGGAGGGTCCGGGAGCTGTACCGGGCCTGGTACCGAGAGGTGCCGAACACAGGTACCGCACGCGCTCCCCCCGGAAATACACGCCCGCGTCAAGGTCATACACGACACAAACATCACGATACACACTGACGACACAAACATCACGATACACACTGACGACACACACGACACAAACATCACGATACACACTGACGACACAAACATCACGATACACACTGACGACACAAACATCACGATACACACTGACGACACAAACATCACGATACACACTGACGACATACACGACACAAACATCACGATACACACTGACGACATACACGACACAAACATCACGATACACACTGACGACACAAACATCACGATACACACTGACGACATACACGACACAAACATCACGATACACACTGACGACACACACGACACAAACATCACGATACACACTGACGACACAAACATCACGATACACACTGACGACACAAACATCACGATACACACTGACGACACACACGACACAAACATCACGATACACACTGACGACACAAACATCACGATACGACACACACGACACAAACATCACGATACACACACACTGACGACACAAACATCACGATACACACTGACGACATACACGACACAAACATCACGATACACACTGACGACACAACGACACAAACATCACGATACACACTGACGACATACACGACACAAACATCACGATACACACTGACGCACACGACACAAACATCACGATACACACTGACGACACACACGACACAAACATCACGATACACACTGACGACACACACGACACAAACATCACGATACACACTGACGACACACACGACACAAACATCACGATACACACTGACGACACAAACATCACGATACACACTGACGACATACACGACACAAACATCACGATACACACTGACGACATACACGACACAAACATCACGATACACACTGACGACACAAACATCACGATACACACTGACGCACAACACGACACAAACATCACGATACACACTGACGACACACACGACACAAACATCACGATACACACTGACGACACAAACATCACGATACACACTGACGACATACACGACACAAACATCACGATACACACTGACGACACAAACATCACGATACACACTGACGACATACACGACACAAACATCACGATACACACTGACGACACAAACATCACGATACACACTGACGACACAAACATCACGATACACACTGACGACACACACGACACAAACATCACGATACACACTGACGACACAAATCAGACACACTGACTCACGACACAAACATCACGATACACACTGACGACACAAACATCACGATACACACTGACGACATACACGACACAAACATCACGATACACACTGACGACACAAACATCACGATACACACTGACGACACAAACATCACGATACACACTGACGACGACACAAACATCACGATACACACTGACGAACACAACACAAACATCACGATACACACTGACGACACAAACATCACGATACACACTGACGACACAAACATCACGATACACACTGACACAAACATCACGATACACACTAGACACAAACATCACGATACACACTGCTACGACACAAACATCACGATACACACTGACGACACAAACATCACGATACACACTGACGACACAAACATCACGATACACACTGACGACACAACGACACAAACATCACGATACACACTGACGACACAAACATCACGATACACACTGACGACACAAACATCACGATACACACTGACGACAACTACGACACAAACATCACGATACACACTGACGACACAAACATCACGATACACACTGACGACACACACGACACAAACATCACGATACACACTGACGACACAAACATCACGATACACACTGACGACATACACTGACGACACAAACATCACGATACACACTGACGACATACACGACACAAACATCACGATACACACTGACGACATACACGACACAAACATCACGATACACACTGACGACACAAACATCACGATACACACTGACGACACAAACATCACGATACACACTGACGACACAAACATCACGATACACACTGACGACACAAACATCACGATACACACTGACGACACAAACATCACGATACACACTGACGACACAAACATCACGACACACGACGACACAAACATCACGATACACACTGACGACACAAACATCACGATACACACTGACGACACAAACATCACGATACACACTGACGACACAAACATCACGATACACACTGACGACACAAACGTCACGATACACACTGACGACACAAACATCACGATACACACTGACGACATACACGACACAAACGTCACGATACACACTGACGACATACACGACACAAACATCACGATACACACTGACGACATACACGACACAAACATCACGATACACACTGACGACACACACGACACAAACATCACGATACACACTGACGACACACACGACACAAACATCACGATACACACTGACGACACAAACATCACGATACACACTGACGACACAAACATCACGATACACACTGACGACACAAACATCACGATACACACTGACGACACAAACATCACGATACACACTGACGACACAAACATCACGATACACACTGACGACACAAACATCACGATACACAACTGACGATACACACACGACACAAACATCACGATACACACTGACGACACAAACATCACGATACACACTGACGACACAAACATCACGATACACACTGACGACACAAACATCACGATACACACTGACGACACAAACATCACGATACACACTGACGACACAAACATCACGATACACACTGACACAAACATCAGATACCACTGACGACACAAACATCACGATACACACTGACGACACACACGACACAAACATCACGATACACACTGACGACACAAACATCACAAACATCACGACACACACTCACGACACACTGACGACACAAACATCACGATACACACTGACGACACAAACATCACGATACACACTGACGACACACACGACACAAACATCACGATACATACACACTGACGACACAAACATCACGATACACACTGACGACACAAACATCACGATACACACTGACGACACAAACATCACGATACACACTGACGACACAAACATCACGATACACACTGACGACACAAACATCACGATACACACTGCACGACACAAACATCACGCATACACACTGACGACACAAACATCACGATACACTCTGACTGACACAAACATCACGATACACACTGACGACACAAACATCACGATACACACTGACGACACAAAACATCACGATACACACTCACGACACAAACATCACGATACACACTGACGACACAAACATCACGAACTGACACAAACATCACGATACACACTGACGACACAAACATCACGATACACACTGACGACACAAACATCACGTACACAAACGACACAAACATCACGATACACACTGACGACAAACATCACGACACACAAACATCACGATACACACTGACACGACACAAACATCACGATACACACTGACGACATACACGACACAAACATCACGATACACACTGACGACACAAACATCACGATACACAGACATTTACAGGTTGTGTGTGTTCTGATTTGCACCATCTATGAGTTTATCTGTTGGTGTTTGTACTAATGTAGTGAATTTGAACAGTTAGAAATTGATGGTCATCTGTGAAGAGAGAATCTTTGGCATGTGACGTGAGGGTTTAACATGTCTGTGCTTCAGTTCACATGTATCAGCTGGATATTTCTGCACGTCAAGGTCGAGAGAAAGTGAGAGAGATGTTCAACAAGAATAAACACGTAATGGACCCCAGAGTCATCGACTTACTGGTCATCAAGGTAATAAACACACCTGCTCTAAGCGTCTGATCTAAACGTCTGAGCGGCGCGATCACACCTGCTCTAAGCGTCCGATCTAAACGCCAGCACCTGCTCTAAGCGTCCGATCTAAACGCCCGCACCTGCTCTAAGCGTCCGATCTAAACGCCCGCACCTGCTCTAAGCGTCCGATCTAAACGCCCGCACCTGCTCTAAGCGTCCGATCTAAGCGCCCGCACCTGCTCTAAGCGTCCGATCTAAGCGCCCGCCCCTGCTCTAAACGTCCGATCTAAGCGCCCGCACCTGCTCTAAACGTCCGATCTAAGCGCCCGCACCTGCTCTAAACGTCCGATCTAGCCCGCCCTGCTCTAAACGTCCGATCTAAGCGCCCGCCCCTGCTCTAAACGTCCGATCTAAGCGCCCGCCCCTGCTCTAAACGTCCGATCTAAGCGCCCGCCCCTGCTCTAAACGTCCGATCTAAGCGCCCGCCCCTGCTCTAAACGTCCGATCTAAACGCCCGCCCCTGCTCTAAACGCCCGATCTAAACGCCCGCCCCTGCTCTAAACGTCCGATCTAAACGCCCCCTGCTCTAAACGCCCGATCCAAACGCCCGCCCCTGCTCTAAACGTCCGATCTAACGCCGCCCCTGCTCTAAACGTCCGATCTAAGCGCCCGCCCTGCTCTAACGCCCGATCTAAACGCCCGCCCTGCTCTAAACGTCCGATCTAAGCGCCCGCCCCTGCTCTAAACGTCCGATCTAAGCGCCCGCCCCTGCTCTAACGTCCGATAGCGCCCGCCCCTGCTCTAAACGTCCGATCTAAGCGCCCGCCCCTGCTCTAAAGCGTCCGATCTAAAAGCGCCCGCCCCTGCTCTAAACGTCCGATCTAACGCCCGCCCCTGCTCTAAACGTCCGATCTAACCGCCCCTGCTCTAGCGTCCGATCAAGCCGCCCCTGCTCTAAACGTCCGATCTAAGCGCCCGCCCCTGCTCTAAACGTCCGATCTAAACGCCCGCCCCTGCTCTAAACGTCCGATCTAAACGCCCGCCCTGCTCTAAACGTCCGATCTAAACGCCCGCACCTGCTCTAGCGTCCGATCTAAGCGCCCGCCCCTGCTCTAAGCGTCCGATCTAACGCCCGCCCCTGCTCTAAGCGTCCGATCTAGCGCCGCCCCTGCTCTAAACGTCCGATCTAAGCGCCCGCCCCTGCTCTAAACGTCCGATCTAAGCGCCCGCCCCTGCTCTAAACGTCCGATCTAACGCCCGCCCCTGCTCTAAACGTCCGATCTAGCGCCCGCCCCTGCTCTAAGCGTCCGATCTAAACGCCGCCCCTGCTCTAAACGTCCGATCTAACGCCCGCCCCTGCTCTAAGCGTCCGATCTAAGCGCCCGCCCCTGCTCTAAGCGTCCGATCTAACGCCCGCCCCTGCTCTAAACGTCCGATCTAAACGCCCGCACCTGCTCTAAACGTCCGATCTAAACGCCGCCCCTGCTTCTAAACGTCCGATCTAACGCCCCCCTGCTCTAAACGTCCGATCTAGCGCCCGCCCCTGCTCTAACGTCCGATCTAACGCCCGCCCCTGCTCTAAACGTCCGATCTAGCGCCGCCCCTGCTCTAAACGTCCGATCTAAACGCCCGCCCCTGCTCTAAACGTCCGATCTAAACGCCCGCCCCTGCTCTAAACGTCCGATCTAAACGCCCGCCCCTGCTCTAAACGTCCGATCTAAACGCCCGCACCTGCTCTAAACGTCCGATCTAAACGCCCGCCCCTGCTCTAAACGTCCGATCTAACGCCCGCCCCTGCTCTAACGTCCGATCTAACGCCCGCCCTCCGCTCTAACGCCCTGCTAAAGTCGCCCGATCTAAACGCCCGCCCCTGCTCTAAACGTCCGATCTAAACGCCCGCCCCTGCTCTAAACGCCCGATCTAAGCGCCCGCACCTGCTCTAAACGCCCGATCTAAACGCCCGCACCTGCTCTAAGCGTCCGATCTAAACGCCCGCACCTGCTCTAAACGTCCGATCTAAACGCCCGCCCCTGCTCTAAACGTCCGATCTAAGCGCCCGCCCTGCTCTAAACGTCCGATCTAGCGCCCGCCCCTGCTCTAACGTCCGATCTAACGCCCGCCCCTGCTCTAAACGTCCGATCTAAACGCCCGCCCCTGCTCTAAACGCCCGATCTAAGCGCCCGCCCCTGCTCTAAACGTCCGATCTAAGCGCCCGCCCCTGCTCTAAACGTCCGATCTAAGCGCCCGCCCCTGCTCTAAACGTCCGATCTAAGCGCCCGCCCCTGCTCTAAACGTCCGATCTACGCCCGCCCCTGCTCTAAACGTCCGATCTAAGCGCCGCCCCTGCTCTAAACGTCCGATCTAAGCGCCCGCACCTGCTTCTAAACGCCCGATCTACGCGCCCGATCTAAACGCCCGCTCTAAACGTCCGATCTAAACGCCCGATCTCGCCCCTGCTCTAAGCGTCCGATCTAAACGCCCGCCCCTGCTCTAAACGTCCGATCTAAACGCCCCCTCTGCTCTAAACGCCCGATCTAAACGCCCGCCCTGCTCTAAACGCCCGATCTAAACGCCCGCCCCTGCTCTAAGCGCCCGATCTAAACGCCCGCACCTGCTCTAAACGTCCGATCTAAACGCCCGCCCCTGCTCTAAACGCCCGATCTAAACGCCCGCACCTGCTCTAAACGCCCGATCTAAACGCCCGCACCTGCTCTAAGCGCCCGATCTAAACGCCCGCACCTGCTCTAAACGCCCGATCTAAACGCCCGCACCTGCTCTAAACGTCCGATCTAAACGCCCGCACCTGCTCTAAACGCCCGATCTAACGCCCGCACCTGCTCTAAGCGCCCGATCTAACGCCCGCCCTGCCTAGCGCCCGATCTAGCGCCCGCCCCTGCTCTAGCGCCCGATCTAACGCCCGCACCTGCTCTAAGCGCCCGATCTAGCGCCCGCCCCTGCTCTAAGCGTCCGATCTAAGCGCCCGCACCTGCTCTAGCGCCCGATCTAACGCCCGCCCCTGCTCTAGCGTCCGATCTAGCGCCGCACCTGCTCTAAGCGCCCGATCTAAGCGCCCGCACCTGCTCTAAGCGCCCGATCTAAGCGCCCGCACCTGCTCTAAGCGCCCGATCTAACGCCCGCCCTGCTCTAGCGCCCGATCTAAGCGCCCGCCCCTGCTCTAAGCGCCCGATCTAAGCGCCCGCACCTGCTCTAAGCGCCCGATCTAAGCCCGCCCCCTGCTCTCCGCTCTAAGCGCCCGATCTAAACGCCCGCACCTGCTCTAAGCGCCCGATCTAAACGCCCGCACCTGCTCTAAGCGCCCGATCTAAACGCCCGCACCTGCTCTAAGCGCCCGATCTAAACGCCCGCACCTGCTCTAAGCGCCCGATCTAAGCGCCCGCACCTGCTCTAAGCGCCCGATCTAAGCGCCCGCACCTGCTCTAAGCGCCCGATCTAAGCGCCCGCACCTGCTCTAAGCGCCCGATCTAAGCGCCCGCACCTGCTCTAAGCGCCCGATCTAAGCGCCCGCACCTGCTCTAAGCGCCCGATCTAAGCGCCCGCACCTGCTCTAAGCGCCCGATCTAAGCGCCCGCACCTGCTCTAGCGCCCGATCAAGCGCCCGCACCTGCTCTAAGCGCCCGATCTAGCGCCCGCACCTGCTCTAGCGCCCGATCTAGCGCCCGCACCTGCTCTAAGCGCCCGATCTAGCGCCCGCACCTGCTCTAAGCGCCCGATCTAAGCGCCCGCACCTGCTCTAAGCGCCCGATCTAAGCGCCCGCACCTGCTCTAAGCGCCCGATCTAAGCGCCCGCCCTGCTCTAGCGCCCGTCTAAACGCCCCGATCTAAACGCCCGCCCCTGCTCTAAACGTCCGATCTAAACGCCCGCCCCTGCTCTAAACGTCCGATCTAAGCGCCCGCCCCTGCTCTAAACGTCCGATCTAACGCCCGCCCCTGCTCTAAACGTCCGATCTAAGCGCCCGCCCCTGCTCTAAACGTCTGAGCGACGCGATCACACTTGCTCTAAACGCCCGATCTAAACGCCCGATCTAAACGCCTGATCTAAACGCCCGATCTAAACGCCCGATCTAAACGTCCGATCTAAACGCCCGCACCTGCTCTAAACGTCCGATCTAAACGCCCGCACCTGCTCTAAACGTCCGATCTAAACGCCCGCCCCTGCTCTAAACGTCCGATCTAAACGCCCGCCCCTGCTCTAAACGGCCGATCTAAACGCCCGCCCCTGCTCTAAACGTCCGATCTAAGCGCCCGCCCCTGCTCTAAACGGCCGATCTAAACGCCCGCCCCTGCTCTAAACGTCCGAGCGACGCTATCACACTTGCTCTAAACGCCCGATCTAAACGCCCGATCTAAACGCCCGCACCTGCTCTAAACGTCCGATCTAAACGCCCGCCCCTGCTCTAAACGTCTGAGCGACGCGATCACACTTGCTCTAAACGCCCGATCTGAACGCCCGATCTGAACGCCCGATCTAAGGGCCCGCACCTGCTCTAAACGTCCGATCTAAGGGCCCGCCCCTGCTCTAAACGTCCGATCTAAGCGCCCGCCCCTGCTCTAAACGTCCGATCTAAACGCCCGCCCCTGCTCTAAACGTCCGATCTAAACGCCCGCCCCTGCTCTAAACGTCCGATCTAAACGCCCGCCCCTGCTCTAAACGTCCGATCTAAACGTCTGATCTAAACGCCCGCCCCTGCTCTAAACGTCTGAGCGCCGCGATCACACCTGCTCTAAACGTCTGATCTAAACGCCCGGACCTGATCTAAACGTCTGATCTAAACGCCCGCACCTGATCTAAACGTCTGATCTAAACGCCCGCACCTGCTCTAAACGTCTGATCTAAACGTCTGAGCGACGCGATCACACCTGCTCTAAACGTCTGAGCGATCTGATCATAAGCAGTCAGACAGGTCACTGGTTATAATTAAAATGAGAAAAAATCTGAGCTTATTAAAATGACACCAGTGAACAGTGAGGGAGAACATAGAAATGAAAAAATAACTGAACATGAAAATGTAAGAGAATACATAAAATAACATCATGTACTTCTAGTAGGAGGTTCTCTGGTTTTATAATTACAAGAAGAATTAATGGGGAACGTTTCTCTAATGTTCTGTGTGAATAGAATAACTATAGTGTGATTGAGCATGTCTTCTGTAAACAGCTCTGCAGAAACATGCTAAGTTCTTGACTCTCATCCGTGTGTGTTGATGTATCAGGGGAAGATGGAACTGGAGGAGACCATTAATGTGTGGAAGCAGAAGACTCACATCATGAGGTTCTTCCATGAGACCGAGACTCAACGTCCTAATGATTTCCTTTCCAAATTTTACCATGGACATGACCCATAACGAAATTGTAATTTTCTGCTTTTGGACTGTAAATACACTCATGCTGAAACTCACGTGCACTGTGATCCTGTCTGTCTTATTCAGTAGAAATGTTCTATTATATCAGATCTCTGACACATTTACATCATCTGGTGCTCTGCTGTAATTCAACAACACCACACATTTGTGTGTGTTATATTTTAACAGTACCATTTAGCCACATGCAGAGCAGAATATTATCAAGAATTTTCATCCCTACAAAGTGTAAAATACTTTGTGCACCTGTGATTATGAAGTGTACACGTTTATCCTCTTGATGTAAGCGCCACCATTTCTCAGTTTGTTCGGCATTTACATTTATGCATTTGGCAGATGCTGTACTGCAAAAGCAAAGGAATACATTTAATCACTGTGTTCCGTGGGAATCAAACCCACAACCTTTTGCAATGTTAACGCAATGCTTTGCCAGTTGAGCTACAGAAACACTGTAAACAGCTGGTGTCGTCTGCTTCAAAGTTATTTTTAGATGTACAAAACAGCTTGTTTTGCTGCTTGATGTTGCAAACTGGTATTTCTTACCACATTATTATAATGTATTGTCATAATTATAAACACACTGGTCTGACTGATATAACCTGCATTGTCACTGTTCACACTGTATAGACAGAAGAGAAGTGAATCTGATTTAACCCAAGAGTCTTTACTAGTGCCTGGTTTGGTTTTTTTAATCTAAACGCAATTCTCTTCAGTTTGCTTACAGGTACTTACAAATGCGTGTCTAAAAATCTTGTGTAATCTGTAAAGCTGCTTTCAAACAATGCACGTGGGCAAAAGTGCTACAGAAATGACGTTGAATTTAATTGTTGTATCTACATATACATCTCACACATTTTCACAGACTGTCATAAATACACAGTAATATAGAGAAAGATGAGAATACATGAAAACTGAAAATTCAGAAAAGATGTTGTGTCGTGTGGCTGACTGACTGCTGGAGAAACGGATCAGATATATTGAGACTGCAGCAGCATCTGTGGAAACAAACATTTCCTTTATAGTCTGAGCCGCAGACGCCGTTTCACTCATTTCATCTTCACGAGTCTCACCTGTGATCAATCATCGTCATCATCATCTTCCGGTACGAATATATCATGTTCCTCCAGTAAAGCTGCGAAGTTCTTGCTGATCTGCGTCCCCACGTACAGGAACGGAGCGACCACCATCATGATCCGCATCAGACCTAAAGGAGTCTGCAGGAGCATCAGACATGAGCGGCATTACGTCACACTACAGCCGCGGGACTGCTGACCGGTGCTGCAGCTGTTTGTTTATACAGCTCACAGTTGAACGGTATTGCTATTGTTTATGATGTGAGGTAACGATGTGTTTATTAAAACACCATCGGTGAATAATTCAGCTCAAATACAAACTGATTCAATAGAAACAAACCCGCTGTCGTGTATGTTAACATGAAAAAGAAACGTACTAAGATATCAATAACTGCACATGTTTAACTAATGCACACTATTACTGACGCTGTCCTCAGATATCAATAACTGCACATGTTTAACTAATGCACACTATTACTGACGCTGTCCTCAGATATCAATAACTGCACATATTTAACTAATGCACACTATTACTGACGCTGTCCTCAGATATCAATAACTGCACATATTTAACTAATGCACACTATTACTGACGCTGTCCTCAGATATCAATAACTGCACATGTTTAACTAATGCACACTATTATCTGACGTGTCCTCAGATATCAATAACTGCACATATTTAACTAATGCACACTATTACTGCGCTGTCCTGTTATTTTAACTAATGCACACTATTTCTGGCGTTCCCTTTTTTTCAGATATCAATAACTGCACATATTTAACTAATGCACACTATTACTGACGCTGTCCTCAGATATCAATAACTGCACATATTTAACTAATGCACACTATTACTGACGCTGTAACGCCTATTATGAGGTCCTCAGATATCAATAACTGCACATATTTAACTAATGCACACTATTACTGACGCTGTCCTCAGATATCAATAACTGTACATATTTAACTAATGCACACTATTACTGACGCTGCACGTGTCCTCAGATATCAATAACTGCACATATTTAACTAATGCACACTATTACTGACGCTGTCCTCAGATATCATAATGATATAATAACTGCACATATTTAACTAATGCACACTATTACTGACGCTGCCCTCGGATATCAATAACTGCACATATTTAACTAATGCACACTATTACTGTCCTCAGATATCAATAACTGCACATATTTAACTAATGCACACTATTACTGACGGTGTCCTCAGATATCAATAACTGCACATATTTAACTAATGCATATTACTGAAATGCAACTATTACTGACGTGTCCTCAGATATCAATAACTGCACATATTTAACTAATGCACACTATTACTGACGCTGCACGTGTCCTCAGATATCAATAACTGCACATATTTAACTAATGCACACTATTACTGACGCTGTCCTCAGATATCAATAACTGCACATGTTTAACTAATGCACACTATTACTGACGCTGCACATGTTTAACTAATGCACACTATTACTGACGCTGTCCTCAGATATCAATAACTGCACATATTTAACTAATGCACACTATTACTGACGCTGTCCTCAGATATCAATAACTGCACATATTTAACTAATGCACACTATTACTGACGCTGTCCTCAGATATCAATAACTGCACATATTTAACTAATGCACACTATTACTGACGCTGTCCTCAGATATCAATAACTGCACATATTTAACTAATGCACACTATTACTGACGCTGCACGTGTCCTCAGATATCAATAACTGCACATATTTAACTAATGCACACTATTACTGACGCTGTCCTCAGATATCAATAACTGCACATATTTAACTAATGCACACTATTACTGACGTTGTCCTCAGATATCAATAACTGCACATGTTTAACTAATGCACACTATTACTGACGCTGTCCTCAGATATCAATAACTGCACATATTTAACTAATGCACACTATTACTGCGTCCTCAGATATCAATAACTGCACATATTTAACTAATGCTCCTTTACTACTCAGATATCAATAACTGCACATATTTAACTAATGCACACTATTAGCTGACGTGTCCTCAGATATCAATAACTGCACATATTTAACTAATGCACACTATTACTGACGCTGTCCTCAGATATCAATAACTGCACATATTTAACTAATGCACACTATTACTGACGCTGTCCTCAGATATCAATAACTGCACATATTTAACTAATGCACACTATTACTGACGCTGTCCTCAGATATCAATAACTGCACATAGTTTAACTAATGCACACTATTACTGACGCCTGATGTCCTCAGATATCAATAACTGCACATTTAACTAATCACATTAATATTTAACTAATGCACACTATTACTGACGCTGTCCTCAGATATCAATAACTGCACATATTTAACTAATGCACACTATTACTATTACTGACGTGTCCTCAGATATCAATAACTGCACATATTTAACTAATGCACACTATTACTGACGTGTCCTCAGATATCAATAACTGCACATATTTAACTAATGCACACTATTACTGACGTCTGTCCTCAGATATCAATAACTGCACATATTTAACTAATGCACACTATTACTGACGCTGCACATATTTAACTAATGCACACTATTACTGACGCTGTCCTCAGATATCAATAACTGCACATATTTAACTAATGCACACTATTACTGACGCTGCACGTGTCCTCAGATATCAATAACTGCACATATTTATTAACTACTGTCTCAGATTCATACATTTTAACTAATGCACACTATTACACGGCTGTCCTCAGATATCAATAACTGCACATATTTAACTAATGCACACTATTACTGACGCGTGTCCTCAGATATCAATAACTGCACATATTTAAACATAACTGCACATATTTAACTAATGCACACTATTACTGACGGTGTCCTCAGATATCAATAACTGCACATATTTAACTAATGCACACTATTACTGACGCTGTCCTCAGATATCAATAACTGCACATGTTTAACTAATGCACACTATTACTGACGCTGTCCTCAGATATCAATAACTGCACATATTTAACTAATGCACACTATTACTGACGCTGCACGTGTCCTCAGATATCAATAACTGCACATGTTTAACTAATGCACACTATTACTGTTTCAATATCAATAATGTCCTCAGATATCAATAACTGCACATGTTTAACTAATGCACACTATTACTGACGCTGTCCTCAGATATCAATAACTGCACATATTTAACTAATGCACACTATTACTGACGCTGCACGTGTCCTCAGATATCAATAACTGCACATGTTTAACTAATGCACACTATTACTGACGCTGTCCTCAGATATCAATAACTGCACATGTTTAACTAATGCAACTAACATATAACTAATGCACACTATTACTGACGCTGTCCTCAGATATCAATAACTGCACATATTTAACTAATGCACACTATTACTGACGCTGCACATATTTAACTAATGCACACTATTACTGACGCTGCACATATTTAACTAATGCACACTATTTATAACAATAACTGCACATGTTTAACTAATGCACACTTTACTGCACATATTCAATAACTGCACATGTTTAACTAATGCACACTATTATGTACGCTGTCCTCAGATATCAATAACTGCACATGTTTAACTAATGCACACTATTACTGACGCTGCACGTGTCCTCAGATATCAATAACTGCACATATTTAACTAATGCACACTATTACTGACGCTGCACATATTTAACTAATGCACACTATTACTAGATATCAATAACTGCACACTATTCCTCAGATATCAATAACTGCACATATTTAACTAATGCACACTATTATCGCTGTCATATCTATTACTGAGCTGCACATATTTAACTAATGCACACTATTACTGACGCTGTCCTCAGATATCAATAACTGCACATATTTAACTAATGCACACTATTACTGACGCTGCACATATTTAACTAATGCACACTATTACTGACGCTGCACATATTTAACTAATGCACACTATTACTGACGCTGCACATATTTAACTAATGCACACTATTACTGACGTGTCCTCAGATATCAATAACTGCACATATTTAACTAATGCACACTATTACTGACGCTGCACATATTTAACTAATGCACACTATTACTGACGTTGGCCTCAGATATCAATAACTGCACATGTTTAACTAATGCACACTATTACTGACGCTGCACATATCTAACTAATGCACACTATTACTGACGTATTTACTGAGCTGCACATATTTAACTAATGCACACTATTACTGACGTTTCTCAGATATCAATTACTGACGCTGCACATATTTAACTAATGCACACTATTACTGACGCTGCACATATTTAACTAATGCACACTATTACTGACGCTGCACATATTTAACTAATGCACACTATTACTGGATATTCACGCGATGTCAGTGATCGTCACTCACGCACTTTCTTTGGTTTGGGCAGAATGGCGCCGGTGGTCGAGCAGACGGCTGTCCGGTACTGAGAGAAGACGAGCCGAGAGCGGCGAACCGAACCGACCAGCGAGAGGAACCGACGCACCGACACCGCCGCCATGATCACCAGCTGACTGACGGACGAGCAGTGTGTGTTTATTACAGTGAGAGAGAGACATTGTGTGTGAAGGAGAGAGAGTGAGAGAGAGAGAGAGCTTGTGGGGGCCACGTTTAATATATTCACAAATATTATAATGACGTGCACTCTCCTATTAGGTTTGTTGGGTTTAATCTACTGGGAGTCAGTTGGTTTCTTTGACGTGGGCTAAATCAATCATACATTTATCATACACACTATTATCTCTAATACTACTAATAACACTACTTGTAATACTTTAACCTGTAAGATTATTTGTACTTCAGTTAATTGTTGACATGCAGTCAGAGCTGTGAAACTAATGAAAAGTGCAAAGATCAAATCTGAGACATTTAATGAGATTTTGAATGAGAGATCATAAAGATAAACATGTCAGAATGTTTGTTTGCAGTTTGTGAGAAGCAGGATGCAGACAAATGTCCATTTGTTCTCTGTTTAATCTCAAAGCACTTTCTCATTTGTAATTCTTGTGACACAAATATTGAACAGTTCAGTATTCAGAGCAATGAAACATTTATCATTTCAGAATTCATCAGTATTTACATGATTTCAGTCATTGACACACAAACACTCTGCATGTCCATTTCTCTTTTATAAATACTGTACAGAGAGCGAAAAATATCTATACATGAAACAAACCAAACAAGCTACCAAAAAAATAAAACTCTGCTGGCCGGAGCGAGAGAAAAACAAGAGGAATTCTTGACCTGTTAAAAACAACAGTAATGTAACAATAGTTGTGTGTTTCTGTGAGTGTGGCAGACATCTCACAGATTTCTAACATCAAGTTTAATGTGATAAACGTCACAGTTTAAACAGATCAAGTATTTACACACCTTTCTCAACTCTGATCATATTCACGTTTCTACTGGCCTGTTTGTGTGAAGATGCAACAAATCACTGCTTTCATACATTCAGCTTTCAGCCAAGAGAAGATTTCAGCAGGGCTGAGAAACGAGGACGTGTCGCACAGGTCAGACTCGCTGGAGCCTCCAGGTACATGTTCAAACTCACTGCAGAGAACGACAGTCAAGATGAAAACTTGCATGACTCATATCGCACAGCTGTCTGCAGTGCACCCCATAGTCTATTTAGTTTACATGCATTCATTTCTTCATACTTTAACACTGACATTATGTTCACATTGTACAGCCAGAGAACTGCTCAGCAGAGACTCGTAGCCATGTTAAAGTCTTAAAGGCATATTTCACCCAAAAATGAAAATTCTTCCATCATTTACTCACCCTCTTATCATTCCAAACCTGTATGTTTTCTCTTCTGAGGAACACAGAAGATATTCTGAAGTACATTGGTAACCAAATAACAGTGACACCCATTGACGTCCATTGTATGGATACAAAACCAGTGAGACATTTTTAAAAATATCTTCTTTTGTGTTCCACAGAAGAGAAAAGTCATGCAGGTTTAGAATGCAAGAATGCATGCAAGTAAATGATGGAAAAAATTTAATTTTGGGGTGAACTATTACTTCACAACAGAGCACAGATTACATCATTTAGTTTATACAATTCCATGTTTCTCATTTCAAAGTTCTTTGTTTATATTTATACATTTTAATCATTGGGATTTCATTATTGGTGCAGCTGTAAACCGTGTCTGAATGAAGCTTCAGTCATTAACGTTCTGCTCTGAATGGATGTGCAGTGACTGTGAAAAGCGCTACACAAGTAATTGTGACTTGACCTGTTTGAAGGACAGACGTCTGAAGAACTTGTTGATGTGGAAAGCAGAAGGTTTAAGAGATCCACTCGCTCTGTTCACATCCACCAGCTGAACCATCTGAGCGGCCACAATCGCTGCCTTCACACTGAAACTCTTCAGGAGCCGAGAGCCCAGACCGAGAACAGACACAGGCCGAGATGACACACTGATGTACGAGGCATCTTTCTGTTGCGGTGTGTAGCTCACTGAGAGAGAGAGACAGGGAAAGAGAATTGAGTTCTCTCTCACATGAGAACATCACACTGGTTTTATTTGAAATGAGTTACAAGTACATGTTACATATACTGTCACATCTGAATGAAATGAAGAGATTCTGTCACAATGATCAGAACTGCAATGCTAAATGAACATACTAAAGGTCAGTAAGGTGTTGTAATGTAATGTAATGTAATGAGCAGTGATGACTCAGTAATGGCTGTTACCTGTGGCGGTAAGGATAGTGTCGGTGGTGCTGCTCAGCTCCAGGAGGATCATGGGATAGTACGGATGAAGCAGGAAGAGTCTGCGCAGAACCGGCTCAGCTGCAGCTGCCTGCAGAACACAAACACACTCAAGTCACCTCTGAAAAATCCCAGAATGCACAAAACAGTCATGTGACGCAGACAGACATCCAGTTGCCTTAGTAACATTCGGGGACTGAGAGAGCGGCTCTCCTGCCCAGAAGAGGAACACTGATTGGCCAGATGTGGTCAGAATGGTAGAATCTTCCACCGCCAGACGGGGACACACAAACTCCGCCTCCCACAAGCTTCGTCCGTGAGTGCCGTCGATGACCTGCACCTGTGATTCAAACAAACTCTAAGTTTGTGAGGGCTGAAGGAACTGGCAGCATGTGTGTGTTAATGACATGTTAATGAGATTCAGACCTTCCTAATGCCATTGGCTGACTGATGGATGAGTATATCAGGAACACCATCATCATTAAAGTGGCCAGACACCGGACGACTGCAAACACACACACAACAGCAGCAACATTAAAACAGCTTCCATTCAAACAGAGTACAACAGAGAACAGTCACATGTGAAACCTTCAGTTTTAACTGCTGCAAAAATCTTCTGACAAGCTTTGATTTGTCAACCTTTTTGATTTGTCACACAGCTTGCGTGCATAATTTCATCAAACTCAACTAAAAGCTTTGACATTTTGTATCTGTAATATAATGAAGCTTCAGCAGACCTGTGTATGGAGGTGAGGCTGAGGGTCCAGGCAGCGTGTGGCTCCGCCTCCTTCAGCACAGACAGTTTGCTGTTCACTCCACACACTAGAATCCAGTCACTGCGGCTGGAGTTAAGCACAGACATGCGGTCCAGATTATTGTGATTATGACACAAACCCACCACCAGAGGTAGCAAGAACTCCACCTGCTCAGATCCACTAACAGACAGAGACACACAGACAGACAGACAGACAGGCAGAGAGAGACAGATCAGTTTCAGTAGTTTACAGCAGCTGTTGTTTGTAAGATGTGTTCATTGTCTCACAGCAGCTGATTTTCGCTCCTCTTCGGAGTTTGATTCTGTTCACACAGACTTCAGTTATTTACAGTAGTGACGACTCAGTTTTACAATGTTGAAATGTTGTCACCTGCTGATATGAATGAGTGATGAAGAATTGTCTTCCTCAGACGCTCCCATTTGGGGTCCCTCAGTGAGATTCTTGACACAGCTACCCTGCCTGTAGCCTGACTGTAAATGTAGCTGAGTGAGACCCCCTCCACAGTGCCTGAACACAACATGGCATTGTGGGATGTTCTGTGAGATGTCTTTAACATCCTCCAGGTACAAATCTTATTTGAAACAGTCAGGTGATGTATTACTCATATAAACACACTGGAATCTGCAGATGGGAAACTCACCCAGTCCGAACAGGATGTAATAAGCTCCAGTAACTGTCTTGTGCAGCAGGGGACCAATCAGCTTCCCCTGGGCAGTGAGGTTAAAGTTCACAGGGTGACCAATCAGAGCTCCTGACCTCCCAGAGATCAAGACCAGAGCGAGATCAGACACCTGCAAACACATGTAAGAATCACCACAGCCAATGAGCACACTCACAGTATGTCAGCTGATATAGTGTGTGTGTGTCACCTGGTCTGCAGGCAGCGTTGCGATGAGTAAATCTGGAAATGCATCTCCCTGTAGATCAGGCAGCAGAACAGCATGTGACTCAATATCACCCACAGCTGCTGTCCACCATATTCTGCCTGAAAAGCCATTAACACAGCATCAACCAAACACTCATCACACACACACACACACAACCAAACACCCATATGTGTGTGAGCTTGTGTGTATGTCTGTGATGAGTATGTGTGAGACCTGTGGAGGTGTTGACGGTGATGATGTGACCAGAGCTGATCAGGACGCAGGCTGATGATGTACTTCCTGCCTGTAGTCCACACTGAACTGAGAACAGAGGCTCTCTGAGTGTCTTTCTCCACAGCAGCTGCCCACTGACTCCACTCACTGCAGCCACACTGTACTCTAGAGAGACAAACAGACAGAACGTGTTACTATAACCAGCAGAGTTTCTGTAATATTTTGGGGGTATTTGTATTAAACGAACTTTATATACATTTTAGAATAACTATGATAATACGGTAACAAGTTTATTTCTTGTAACTTTGTAAAGTTGTTGACTATGTAAAATGGGAATCTTGTTTTCACTGCATTAAAAACAAGCAGTATGTGCTCGGGTGTGTCGCCTGCGTACTTTTGCTCTGTGTGTTCATTGGCTGACTGTCGTTGGAGATGTTTGTGACGCCAATCAGAACGTCCTCCAGTCCATCTCCATCCACGTCCCACAATGCCACAGGGGGCGATGCCACACCTGAGAGGACATAACCCATTCCAGCAGGTATATCACTGAGACAATTGTTTTTCTTGGTTTTGTCACTCACCTCCCACATCTCCGAGCTGTCTCTCCCACTGCGGTCTGTGCGACGCCCCCTGTGGACAGGGGATGAGAAACGCACACAACAGCACCACAAGCGCCGCACAGGTCAGCGGCAGCAGGAATGCGGTGGTCCGCAGTGCCCCTCGTCCCCGCACGGTCTTCTCTTTAGAGTCTCTGCCCTGACTCTGCCCTGGCCCCACCCTCTCAACCTCATGCCCCACCCCCTCTATCTGCGACCGACGACCCTCAGCTCTCCACTCCTCCTCCTCATTAAACTCCTCCACCAGGCGCCCGCCCAGCTCCGGTACCACCGGGTTTAGGCCATTTCGAGGGTAATTCAGAACCAGATCATCCTCCTCTGTGTCATCCTCACTGTCCACCTGCGTCAGCGGGTCATATTCACCCAGATCTGAACCCTTCTTACCTGTAAACACACACGAGTGTTCATACGTGTCCTCACAAACAGCACGTCTCCATTCAATAATCATTTCTGCTTACTAGTTTTCATCTGTCTGTACGACACAATGTCAAACGGCACATTTGAAGGAATCAGATATGACGGATTCAAAACATGCTGGACGAAGACGAGCTGCGATCCTCAAGATCTGCTTGTGTGACGGAAAAATCGCACTGTAACGACTTCAGTCGTGCTAAAGTGCTAACACGCCATTTTAAGAAGACGAATAATGACAAACGTTTACAAACACACAACGAACATGATTACATTATGAAAGAATAAATTAAAATGGTTTCGCTATTAGATCTCACAAAGTCAGAACTGTTGGAGCAATTTGAGGAAATAATGAAAAATGCCCCCCTTTATAACACTGTCAGTCCGTATGGCGATCAGATGAAGATACCAGCGCAGCTTTTGTTAGTGAATCCAACAATCCGCGTGTCTTACTGATCTGCAATGCGGATTATTGATGTGCGTTAATATGTGTGTGATCGCTCTGCTCATCGTGTTTAGACCGCATTCATCTGTGCGTGATCAGACCTCTTACACCATCAATCAGACTTTAGAGTTTAATTCCGATGCGCCCACAATTTGTATGTCATTCTGATGTTTGCGTTCAGCGTTATAACTGCATTATTAAACCCCGTCTCTGACGTCACTGAACAAAACAACACGAGCCCGCGCTTCCTCCACGGCGGTCACATCTGAGCTGCTTTTGTTTCGTTACTTTATTACATTTATTTTAATAAACTCTTCGTTTGTTCGTGATTAATGTTGGACTAACCTGGTAATTTCAGAGCGCGAGACAGAGCCGCAGCCATTGCGCGCGATGATAAGGCGCCGCGACGCGCGTGCTGTTACCGCTACACAAGCGTAGAAGTGCATCGTGGGAAATGAAGTCTTCATTACAGGACGGCTGATTAAACAGTGCTGACTTACAGTTCACAACGAAACTAACATAACGCCTCACACTGACGCGCGTCGGACCTGAACTCACGACTGAACTGATTTAATCACTCGTGTAACAATCACAGTGAAGTCTGAACAGTTGAAGCGAATCGTTTCACATTTGAATTAATGCAAGTGGAGCGACGTAAGCGCTCCAGCGTGGGTCGTCAGCGCTGCATTTTGAAACATTCAGTGAGTGTCGGGCAGATCCTGGATCAGCGAGGCATCTCACTAAGTAGGTGAGTCACCTCAGCAGTCGGACCTGTACCCCCCCAAAAATTCCTCTCGCGAGTGTGAGCGAGGGCGCGGGCGTCACCCCGCGTCGTTATTTTCCTTACTCATCAGTTTAAGGCATGAGGACGAGCGCGCGAGGCGGCCGGCCGGTCACACGCGCGCGTGTGTACGGTGACGGTGAGTCGCGCGGACGCGCTCGGTTTCTTCAGCCACAAGATGTTCAGTGACGCGCTGATGCGTTTCTACTGAAATCAGCGCGCGAACTCTTTAAATACACAAATACTCGTTTCTTATCAAGCGGACGGCTGCGGTGCATTGTGGGATATCATGACGTTTGGTTGTGCGTGTGTGTCGAGGGGGGAGATTTTGGTTTCGGTTTTTCTGACCGGTAATGTAAATGTATTTTGTCAACATTAATATCGATTCATTGATGGCACTTCGCATGTTAACCTTAAGTGATAAGGTATTACAAAATAAGTGTGCTCAGTGGAAATGTGTCAGTTTTTATTTGTTTATGTGTTTTATGGTAAAACACTAATGCAATAAGTTGTTGTGATTGTAGAATTCTCTCTACTTCACAGACAGACATTACTAGTAGTTTACTACTGATACTAGTAACTTGTTGATGTTAAGGTCCAGTTGTGGTGGATTAATTTATTTATTTAAACGTAAAGAAAGATGGAAATAGCTGGAGTAAAGCAGGAGTAGAGTTTAAAAACGAGAAATAAATTAAAGAACATTTAATGTCCATTACGGAGCTACTTAGATACAATTATAGCTAGCTGTTTTTAAGTAATTTTTTACATATTATAAAACTGTATGTATATAATGTTTAATTTCCTTCATAAAACTAAAAAGTAAAGCTTACTTGCACCGGATCTAGAAAATGTGCTTAGCAATAAAATTATATGCATATAAAAATGCATATTCTTAGAAATGGTCATTTATGTGCCAGCCGAAAACAGTATGCCTACAAATCAGAAACTTTTTAACGTTGATCTGTTTTACAGACATTTTATAAATAGTGCTCAATTTTATAATAACTGCTCGGGTTTGCTGTTGATTTGTTCTCTAGCGTTTCTCACTGTGTCTAATTTGAGCTTTTCTACTTGCCGTCACGCATCTCTTTGCTCCGCCCATAATCTTCGTGCTGCGCATGCGTGCTGCTGTCTGCACAGGCGAACGTAGTTATGGCGGATCTGTCTCTGGATGAAGTGATTCGCCGTCGCAGTTTTAACGTCAGAGGCTCCAGTAAGAGGTATTTCTGTCGATATACTTTAAACGGTAACAGTGTGGAGCACTAACATGTTTAAGTGGCTTTCTGTCCGTCCGCGACTCTGTTATTTCGGTTGATCAGGCCGGTGGTGCTGGACGCGATGTCCCGCCCTCTCCTGTCGCTGATTGGTGGAGATTAAAGTTTCTGTCGCGTTCATATTTCAGCTTGTGTTCTCATTGGCTAACGTGTGTAACTCATGGCGTTCAGCGCGTTGTTGTGTGCAACTGTTATTACAAAACATTCAGCATGTCTCAACATTTTCCCGAGAAACCTGATAAAAACCTGATCTAAACATGATAAAAAATTATATAAACCTGATATAAACGATATAAACCTGATCTAAACCTGATAAAAACCTGATCTAAACATGATAAAAATTATATAAACCTGATATAAACCTGATCTAAACCTGATAAAAACCTGATCTAAACATGATAAAAATTAAATAAACCTGATAAAAACCTGATCTAAACATGATCTAAATTATATAAACCTGATCTAAACCTGATACAAACCTGATCTAAACCTCATAAAATCCTGATCTAAACCTCATAAAAAATTATATAAACCTGATAAAAACCTGATCTAAACATGATAAAAATTATATAAACCTGATATAAACGATCTAAACCTGATAAAAACCTGATCTAAACATGATAAAAATTAAATAAACCTGATCTAAACCTGATACAAACCTGATCTAAACCTCATAAAATCCTGATCTAAACCTCATAAAAAATTATATAAACCTGATAAAAACCTGATCTAAACATGATCTAAATTATATAAACCTGATCTAAACCTGATACAAACCTGATCTAAACCTCATAAAATCCTGATTAAACTTTAAAAAATTATATAAACCCTGATCTAAACCTGATCTAAACCTGATAAAAATTATATAAACCTGATATAAACCTGATACAAACCTGATAAAAATTATCTAAACCTGATACAAACCTGATCTAAACATGATAAAAATTATATAAACCTGATACAAACCTGATCTAAACATGATAAAAATTATATAAACCTGATCTAAACCTCATAAAAACCTGATCTAAACCTCATAAAATCCTGATCTAAACCTCATAAAATCCTGATCTAAACCTCATAAAAACCTGATCTAAACCTGATAAAAAACGATCTAAACCTGATACAAACCTGATAAAAATTATATAAACCTGATATAAATGATACAAACCTGATACAAACCTTATATAACCTGATAAAAACCTGATCTAAACCTGATAAAAACTATATAAACCTGATAAAAACTATATAAACCTGATAAAAACCTGATATAAACTATATAAACCTGATAAAAACCTGATATAAACCTGATATAAACCTGATAAAAATGAAAACCTGATATAAATGATATAAACCTGATATAAACTCGTCACAGTTGTCATCACTTTAATGTTCATGATATTTTATTTTGCTTCACATTGAGTTTTATATTTATTAGATTCGCTATAAGTGTACAGCATTATAGATTCAAATTCAACATTTGGGTTTTTAAGGGTTAATTAAGTTAATTAATTTTAATTAAGGGTTTTATTGCTTCTAGTCCATTTAAAAAGTTACTGCAGCAGGACAAATGAAAGTCTCTTCAGAATTATGTGCTTATAAAATCTGCATGTGTAAAAATAACTGGAGAGATTTTAGATGAAGTATACACTGCATTAAAACTATCCGTTTAAAGAAGGATGATGCTGGGGTTTTGTTCTGCTCTGCACGTGTGCAGGTTCTGTTGGTTATTAATATAAAACGTACTGAAACATTACATTTAATCATGCAATCTGCGTCTGTTCTACAGGCCCATATACGGCAGAGGGGCGGGGTCAGTGGGCAGGGCCTTTGATGCCCGGCAGAAGATTGGCACTGGTGATGTCAGACAGAGGTTGGGAGTGGTCGGGGCTGCAGGAGGTAAAAACATTCTGATATTGACTTTCAGTGTTTGTACTGAACTCCACTCTTAAACTGATCCTGCAGCTGCTCCTGCTGTTGTCATTCATCTGTCTGTGTGTCCGTCTGTGTGTGTGTGTTTGTCCGTGTGTGTCCATCTGTGCCTGCATGTGTGTGTATCCGTCTGTCTGCCTGCATGTGTGAATGTGTGTGTCCGTCTGTCCAGCATTTCAGGTGAAGGATGCAAGAGAGAAACTGGTGCAGAAAGATGCTCGTTTGCGCATTCGTGGCCGAGGCAGCGCTGCAGGTGCGGTGCAAGACGCGCGGCAGATGTTGAACTCCCGTAAACAGCAGCAGACGCCTCTGACTGCAGTTCAGTGTCTGCCTGTCAAACCCACAGCCACCGGCATACCACACATCCACATTCACAACAGCGGCTCAATCAGCACCAGCACCAGGAGCTTCCCCACCAATCAGAGACTGAACTCAAGGGGTGCCGTGGCCTTGCAGCCAGGAGGCGGAATTACAAAAGTGGTTGATGCACGGGATAGGTTGAGCTTGAAGAGAAGCATCCCATCACCATCCAGTCAGAGCGCAGGACCTCTGAAGATCACCAAAACCATCCAGGTGAGTAGAGAACAGGAAGAGAGGGCTCCACTGATCAGTGACAATATTATTATCCACATGTAATAGGAGACACATACTGAGAGAGACTGTGATATTTGACCAGTCAGAAAAATCCCCCTACACCAGTTTTGCTTCTACTCAGGACTGTCTGTCTTTCCATCTGTCTGTCTCTGTGTCTGACTGTCTGCAGCAGCAGAGGCCGGTGGGAATGACCAGTGGGATCAGGATTAATGTTCCTGCTGCAGAATCTCAGGTGAGAGCAGCATGAGTTTCATTGTATGAATGAGGCTGTGTTGTAGCAATCAACCAATCAGAGTCAGAGTAAAACTAACTGTTTTATAAGTCATTTTATATCACTGTAACATTTTGCTGAAAATTCAAGAAAAATTTTATTTGATTAGATTTTTTATTCTGAACTTTGCATCAAACCAAAAGATATAGTTCATCCATAACGCAAGAATACATTTGACTTTCCTGCAAAAACTGTCTCAGCCTTCAAGTTAAAAACAACAGACTCAGAAGGAACAGAAAAGTAGTGAGATGATTTTTCCAGGAGTGTTCCATGAGGAAGAGTAGTTTTACACACACAGAAGCAGAGGAGAATAAACTCACACAGTCCAGTGTAGAGGAAAACATATATTCACAGAACCAGTGTATCCTGACTCCCCCTCTCTGTGTTGTAGGACGTGTCAGCTGATGATGTTGATGCTGGTGTGAGACCCAATAAACAAATAAAGATCACTACAGCCAACAATCTGCAGACACGAGTGAGACAATACACACACACAAACATCCCACAGATGTAAACATCATCACACACAACACCCTCACACAGTAATTTTCTGTCTTTCTGTGTCTTGTAGGCAGGGTCACTCTCTCCCATCACTAAGGTGGTGAAGAACGACTCTTACACACCCACGTCTGTCTCTGTTACACCCTCTCGTCCAGCTGCACCCCCCCCCATGCAAACCCTGCAGCCCGTCTCCAGGACAACGGTTAGTGCGCAACCGACAGCTGGAAACAACAACGTTCAGACAGCAGCTCCACAGGTAACACACATGACATGTTGTGCTGTAAAATTAAGTAGTTGATGATACACTTTCAACATCTGACCCCTCAAATGCAGAAAACACACAACTCAGTGTTTACAGTGCTGGCTTACAGTGCTGGCTTACAGTGGCTATAGTGTTTGATGTATGGTGTTTTTAAATTCAATAATGCTTTCATTGCTTGAAGAAGAAAGATATGACAGTGTGGGTGTTAGTTAATGATCTGTGTGTGTGTTTCAGCCTGTCTTCAGTCCACTGGAGGGCACAAAGATCACAGTAAATAACCTTCATCCCCGTGTGACAGAGGAGGACATAGTGGTGAGTTACACACATGCATATACACACACGTATTGAACATGAACACATCTCATCTGAGCGTGTGTGTGCAGGAGTTGTTCTGTGTGTGCGGCGCACTGAAACGTGCACGGCTGGTCAAAGTGGGCGTGGCTGAGGTGGTGTTTGTGCGTAAAGAGGATGCAGTCAGCGCGTACAGGAAGTACAACAACCGCTGTCTCGATGGTACAGCATTCCCCTGTACACGACATCATCAGTATCAACTCGACAAACATAACAACAAACTGAAAGTACAAAATTTGTACTGTCCACATTTACACTGCAGCTGATGTGGTTTCACTCCTGAACCCTTCAGATATAACATTGTGTTAACTGTGGGGAGAGAGAAAATTTCAGTTAACAGGTTAATCTCTCTCGCTCGCTCACTCTCTCTGTCTCTCTCTTAGGTCAGCCGATGAAATGTAACCTGCACATCCAGGGAAACATCATCACGTCAGAACAGCCCATTTTACTGTGAGATCTTCTGCTCTATTTCCTGATTCTTCTGTGTTCTTTATGGGTGTTAGTTCTTTTTACCTCTCTCTCTCTCTCTCTCACAGGAGGCTGAGTGATACCCCTGGTGCGATGAGCTCTGGACAGAAGGAGGGTTCGTCTCGCTCTGGGTCAAGATCCTCGTCCACCCCTGAGGTGGATCCACAGACCATCCTGAAGGCCCTGTTCAAATCCTCTGGCCAGCAGACCAACGCCAGCGAGACAACACCCAGCGCCACAGCCTTCCGCATCAAGATCTAACACACACACACACACACACACACACTGCAGTCTGTCCTGTGGGTTTAACTGACTGTGTGAATCTGGTCGCTGGTTTAATTGTGTCTGTTTTTATCAGTGGCTTCAGTGATCGTCTCATTCACATGATACACTTTAATGGTCACAAGCTTGTGCGCTTTGTTTTCCTGATGTTTTTAAATGGTCATTATATGGGTGAGACTCACAGGTCAGTATGCGTATTAATACTAAATCAGGTCTGTGTTGTTCTTCACAGTTTTGCTGTTTCTCATTTTTGTGACTTAATTCTCTTGACATTCTCCAGTAAAGATCTCTTTATAATCCTCCATGTTTTGGGCGTTTTATTATATTTTTTAAACATGTATTACTATTATTAATAATACTCCTTGTATATTCATTTTAGGTGCTTTATTATCGTTAATTATATTCTTATTGTATTAGTGACGTTAAATAAGTCGAGCATTATTATTGCTTCCGCTGATGGTTAACATCACTCGTGGATTGTCCAGACGCTCGAGTCGCTCCATTGAAACGACGCATGCGCTGAAGAGAAGAGATCACGTGGGCTTGAACTTCAGATTCAAGAGCTTCAAGTACACATTTTAATATTAATGTCCGTAGAAATACAGAAGTGTGCAGAGTCTATACATCTGTATAAACAGTAAAATAAAAGTACCAATGAAAAACAACTGGATCCTGTCATATCAGTCTGTGTGTTACGTCAGCAGCAATGCCGTAGAAAACAGCATAGAGACGAGCAGCGCTCACGTTGCCTCAAAATCTACTTTAAGTTGTTTCATTTGATCTAAATCCTCAATGATCGTACTCGAACAGCGCAAGAATCTCTTTTATGAAGGAACACGCGTTTGTAGTCCTAAACACAGAGTAAGGACAGAAACTACAGTTTCCAGCAGCACTGCGTCTTCAGTTCCGGTCAGGGCTGTAAAAGAAGATGGCGGCGCACAACGGTGAACACGCGACTGTTATTCCCGGAGGTTTTACAGGTGAAATTAAAGTGTTTCTGATGAAATAGTGTCAAAACAGTCATTTCCGGGTTACTACATGGAGTATTTCTTTACAAACAGCATAAATAATAAAATAATAGAATAAGGAATAGTAAAGTGTAGTACAGACGAAGAACAGTCTCACTATTGTGAACTTGCTGTGTGTTTTTCACATTTAACATGGCAACAAATCTGGGTGAAAATGTCAATACTGCTGCTGGGAAACTGGCAGAATGTGGACTGACTGTGTTTTAATTCCTTCAAATAATAATAATAACATCCCTCCATTAATACTGTAGTCAAATCAAACATGACAGCTGTTGACCTAAAAACAAGTGTTTAAAAATAGACATTTTTCACTTGACTGCAGATTTGTCAGAACAATCTGCATCTTATTGACACAACGAATGCTGTTCTGACAGTGTTACATTGATGCTTCATTTATTAAGTGTTAGAAGTATTTCAGTCATTCTTTAAATGTTGATGAAACTGTTTGTCAGTGTTGTCATTGAAGTTCAGCGAGGAAGAGGACGATACTGCTCTTCATCAGCTGTGTGTTAAAGAACATCGAGTGAGATCAGAGAAAAACATACACAGACCGCTGGACAGAACTCTCTTCATACTTAACATCCCTCCATACTGCTCACAGGTGAAGAAATTACTCAACATCCCTCCACACTGCTCACACATGAAGAAATTATTCAACACATTCAACATCCCTCCACACTGCTCACACATGAAGAAATTACTCAACACACTCAACATCCCTCCACACTGCTCACACGTGAAGAACTCACTCAACACATTCAACATCCCTCCACACTGCTCACATGTGAAGAAATCACTCAACATCCCTCCACACTGCTCACATGTGAAGAAATCACTCAAACACACTCAACATCCCTCCACACTGCTCACATGTGAAGAAATCACTCAACACATTCAACATCCCTCCACACTGCTCACATGTGAAGAAATCACTCAACATCCCTCCACACTGCTCACATGTGAAGAAATCACTCAACACATTCAACATCCCTCCACACTTCAACATTCCACACTGCTCACATTGAACAAATTCAACATCCCTCCACACTGCTCACATGTGAAGAAATTACTCAAAACACTCAACATCCCTCCACACTGCTCACATGTGAAGAAATCACTCAACACATTCAACATCCCTCCACACTGCTCACTAAATCACTCAACACAACTCAACTCCACACATTGAAGAAATCACTCAACATCCCTCCACACTGCTCACACGTGAAGATCACTCAACACATTCAACATCCCTCCACACTGCTCACACGTGAAGAAATCACTCAACACACTCAACATCCCTCCACACTGCTCACACGTGAAGAACTCACTCAACACATTCAACATCCCTCCACACTGCTCACACGTGAAGAACTCACTCAACACATTCAACATCCTTAATATTCTCCACACTGCTCACACGTGAAGAAATCACTCAAACACACTCAACATCCCTCCACACTGCTCACACGTGAAGAAATCACTCAACACATTCAACATCCCTCCACACTGCTCAAAACAACACACTCAACATCCCTCCACACTGCTCAAATCACGTGAAGAACTCACTCAACACATTCAACATCCCTCCACACTGCTCACACGTGAAGAAATCACTCAACACACATCAACATCCCTCCACACTGCTCACACGTGAAGAACTCACTCAACACATTCAACATCCCTCCACACTGCTCACACGTGAAGAAATCACTCAACACACTCAACATCCCTCCACACTGCTCACACGTGAAGAAATCACTCAACACACACTCAACATCCCTCCACACTGCTCACACGTGAAGAAATCATTCAACACATTCAACATCCCTCCACACTGCTCACACGTGAAGAAATCACTCAACATCCTATTCAACATTCACACTGCTCACACGTGAAGAACTCACAACACTTCAACATCCCTCCACACTGCTCACATGTGAAGAAATCACTCAACACACACTCAACATCCCTCCACACTGCTCACACGTGAAGAAATCACTCAACATCCCTCCACACTGCTCACACGTGAAGAAATCACTCAACATCCCTCCACACTGCTCACACGTGAAGAAATCACTCAACACACACTCAACATCCCTCCACACTGCTCACATGTGAAGAAATCACTCAACACACACTCAACATCCCTCCACACTGCTCACAGGTGAAGAAATCACTCAACGCACACTCAACATCCCTCCACACTGCTCACACGTGAAGAAATCACTCAACACACACTCAACATCCCTCCACACTGCTCACACGTGAAGAAATCACTCAACACACACTCAACATCCCTCCACACTGCTCACACGTGAAGAAATCACTCAACACATTCAACATCCCTCCACACTGCTCACAGGTGAAGAAATCACTCAACACACACTCAACATCCCTCCACACTGCTCACACGTGAAGAAATCACTCAACACACACTCAACATCCCTCCACACTGCTCACACATGAAGAAATCACTCAACATCCCTCCACACTGCTCACATGTGAAGAAATCACTTAACACATTCAACATCCCTCCACACTGCTCACACGTGAAGAAATCACTCAACACATTCAACATCCCTCCACACTGCTCACATGTGAAGAAATCACTCAACATCCCTCCACACTGCTCACGTGAAGAAATCACTCAACATCCCTCCACACTGCTCACACATGAAGAAATCACTCAACATCCCTCCACACTGCTCACACGTGAAGAAATCACTCAACATCCCTCCACACTGCTCACACGTGAAGAAATCACTCAACACATTCAACATCCCTCCACACTGCTCACACATGAAGAAATCACTCAACATCCCTCCACACTGCTCACATGTGAAGAAATCACTTAACACATTCAACATCCCTCCACACTGCTCACACGTGAAGAACTCACTCAACACATTCAACGTCCTTCCACACTGCTCACATGTGAAGAAATCACTCAACATCCCTCCACACTGCTCACATGTGAAGAAATCACTCAACACACACTCAACATCCCTCCACACTGCTCACATGTGAAGAAATCACTCAACACACATTCAACATCCCTCCACACTGCTCACATGTGAAGAAATCACTTAACACATTCAACATCACTCCACACTGCTTACACGTGAAGGAAAAACCCTTGCTGTAAGTCATCAGTATTTACTGATTTATTCTCAGACTTGTTTTGTTTTTCAGCATGTGATCACAGATCTGTTCTTGCGGTTTGGACCGATCCAGTCAGTAGAACTGAGTGAGAAGCCAGGAGCATCTGAACCCATCCAGAGAAATTTGTCGAAATACTTCCAACATGCAGAGAAACAGGTATTACATCTGTTCCACAAACACACCATGTCCACCCCCTATGATGTGTGTGTAGTGTGTATATTGTGCTGTATTGAAAATGACTGTGTGTGTGTGTAGTGTTTCAGAGTGGGGTATGTTGTGTTTAAAAACGCTTCCAGTGTGACGGCAGTGAAGTGTCACCCAGCAAGCAGCAGACTGACTGTCTCCACTGAAGAGCGACCGGTCAGAACTGGCATTCAGAGTAAGTGACACGTGTGTTTGTTTTGTAGAACATCACCTGGTGATGATGGTGTGTGTGTGTATGATGATGATGGTGTGTGTGATGATGTGTGTGTATTGTTTGATAATGATGTGTGTGTTTGATGATGGTGTGTGTGTGTTTGATGATGGTCTGTGTGATGATGTATTTGTATTGTTTGATAATGATGTGTGTTTTTAATGATGGTTTGTGTGTGTGTTTGATGATGGTGTGTGTATGCAGAGTGGATCCAGCAGTATTCAGATTCACTTGTTAGCCCTCAGTCTCTGCAGTGTGCCGTTGATGATTTCATGAGTGAGTTTGACAGACTGAAGGAAGAGGTGAGACTTCTGTATTTCCACAAATACATCACCTGCTGTTTTTACACAGATTAGGAATATTTCACTGTAATTGGTCACTGTAATGACCTCAGAACTTCATGTTCATTTATTTGACTTTGACACGTCCTCGAGTCTGTAGCTGATGATATCTGATGATGTTTGCTGATGTTTGACGTTCAGGAGGAGGAACGTCTGAAGGATGCTGCAGAGCAACAGCAGGAGGACGAGGAGGGCTGGGTGAAAGTGACGAAGCACAGCCGTGGCATTAAGGCCCGCCCACACAGCGAGGTGGCCAATGAGAGAACACTTCAGAAAGAAAACAAGAAGAGGAAACGGAAGGAGCTACTGAACTTTTACTCGTGGCAGCACAAGAACACACAGCGAGAACGTAAGTGTACAATTCAGCCTCACTGATTTCCCATGATGCCACGCTTCCGTCTGTCAAGCGCTTTCTACACAATCATCTGTGTTGCAGATATTGCTGAGCTGAGAAGAAAGTTTGAAGAGGATAAACAGAGAATTGCTTTACTGCGAGCACAGAGGAAATTTAAACCCTACTAACTCATACCCAAAATCCCCTCCACCTGCCAGCTCAACATTATATTGTCATGTACAATATTGCCTCTGTAAACAAGAGCTGGACATCTGAAATAAAGAGAGACTGTTACTGGAGAAAACAGCAACGCTGCATCAGTGTTTTATTGCCTTCTGTTCTGTACCAGAGAAATGCAGACATTTGACCAGAACTGTGACAGACTGAACATTTCCCAGCATCACGTCTGTATCGGCAGCAGATGCTGCATCTGCATATTGTGTGTGTAGGTCAGTAACATTTAACATCATCCAGCCGGTTGATCAGTGCTGGGTATGACAGCAGATGTTTACTGGTGATGTTGAATGATCGGCAGATTTTCTCTGCAGTAAATAACAATAAAATCATCAGCCAAACATCTGTAATGTGTCCTGCACTTCATCTGGCCTGTCTGTGTGCTGATCTTCCTCATGAATATTCACGAGCTCTGTTTTAAAGCAAGATTTTCTCTTCAGTACAGCTGTACGTTTCTTCACAGAATAGATTGATTCTGTCCAGTAGTCTCATAGAGTTTCATTTGACTTTATTATTGTGTGTCTTGCTGTCGTTCGGATGTTATTAAAGAAAATGACTTGTGTGCATGAACACACGACAATGAATTCATGAAATCTGTGTGAAATCCCTCAGATCTCCTTCACTGCTGCCTACAGCACTCATACAGTCACCTGAAGAGTGAACGTCACTTCATTAGAGGATTGAACGAGTGCACTCGATAGTGTCCACTATCAGCACAAAATCACTGTTCCCTCAAATAGTGCACTACATACACAATATGTGACGTGCAGCAGCGTCATCAGTCCGAATAAACTGATCTGAGATCAGTCTCACAGTCAATCAGTGATATTCCTGCTCCACATAATGATTTCATTATGTGATCATTTACACGTAAGCCAATCACAGAGCAGAACTCTTGAAAATAATAGTTTATCTAAGAAAAATCCTGTCATTTGTGGGTTTTGAAATGGTTTTGGTTATGTTTCATTAAATTATTTTCCTGTTGTTATTTTCTTCTTTGAATCATGTATATTTAATGATTTCATGATTTCTGAGATTCGCTGTATGAACGACACGCGCCCACAGTGCAGACGCTGCGAGCTCATTATCTATGGTGACGTCACCGGGCGGGTCATGTGATCAGGTCTCTTGCTGCCGGAAGTAAAGTGCGCCACTGTTTCTCGAGCGATATATACACACATATACATATATATACACCACACACACTCACACACACATTAAAGACACACTCACACACATTAAAGACACACTCACACACATTAAAGACACTCACAGTGAAGTGGACATGGCGCTCAACCGCAATCACCACCCGAACGGAGGAGTTTTAATCCAGGCCGGAGAGAGGTACAAAAACACACACTTCATAAACAAATACACACAACATCACATACATCACCATAAACACAAACACATCATCATCATCAAAAACCACAAACAGACATCACATACACACATATACACATACATCATCATAAACACACAACATAACATCACCATAAACACAAACACATCATCATCATCATCAAAAACCACACACTCACAGACATCACATACACACATATACACATACATCATCATAAACACACAAACATTATAAAAACACACATCATCATAAACACACAACATAACATCACCATAAACACAAACACATCATCATCATCATCAAAAACCACACACTCACAGACATCACATACATATACACATACATCATCATAAACACACAAACATTATAAAAACACACATCATCATCATAAACACACAACATAACATCACATACAAACACACATAATCAAAAACATACAATAACAAACATCTATATCATATACATCACACAGTGAGTGAGTTGGAGAGAGAGCTCTTGTTGTGTCATTTAACTGGTGAGTTGTGTTAGACACGACTCAGAGACAGAAATTAAGTCTTCAGTTAAAGTCACAAACGATCAAATCAGGGTAAAACATTCACATAAACACAAATTATCATCATCCACATTATGAACAGAAAATTGTGTTTCTTAACTTTGGATGTTTTGTAGAAACAGTGTTTGTTAATAGCTGTTGAGAAACAGTGTGTGTTATTGTGTAAAGAATTTGGACTTGAGTTTCTCATGTGACATCACTTCCTGTTTGTTTCCTTTCAGCATCTTACGAGAATGTAAGAACGTGGAACTTTCCTTCAGTGATGTCACGCCCAAGAACGACGTCTTTAAGGGAAGCAAGAAGGGCTCCGTCTATCTCACCCAATACCGGGTAACTAATCAATAACGAGCATCACTGAATCCTGCTGCAGATGCAGCTGATGGCCAAACGAAACGTTGATGAAAATTTATCTTCATTTGTGTGTCTGACCAAACCTACCCCCTACACAGAGTGACCATGTGTGTGTGTGTGTTTCAGATGGTGTTTGTGAACAGTCAGATGAAAGAGAAATTTTGCTCCATCATGTTTCCCTATTACCTCATGAAGAACTGCAGCATTGAACAGCCGGTTTTTGCTGCAAACTACATTCAGGGTTTGATCAAAGCTGAGGCAGGAGGTACTGCACACAGATTACCCAGAATGCACCTGCTCTGTTTGTGTGTATTACACCACACTGACACGTGTGTCTCTCAGGTGGCTGGGAAGGTCAAGCAAACTTCAAGATGTCTTTCCCCAGTGGAGGTGCCATCGAGCTGGGCCAGCACCTCTTCAAACTGGCCACTAACGGTGAGAGAGAACATTCATGTTTACTGCAGCTGTTTAATGTTTGGCTTCAGTAGATGTTTAGAAACATAAAACTGATGCTTTTACAGATAACTGATGCAGAAATTCGTTTAGAAATGAGTGTTTTTAAGTTGTGACAATGCAGTGCAGTGAGTGACGTGTGTCTGTGTGTGACAGCGTCTCGACCCCCTGCAAGTCACAACAGTAACGGTGCGTTCGGATTGGCTGCAGGGATGAATGGATATGTCAGTCCAGTCGTGCCTCAGCCGTACCCGTATCCCAGTATTCCACAGGCAGGGTTCAGCCCCTACCCCCCACCCCCAACTGCTGCAGGTACATCACCTCATTTCAGAGATCATTTCAACATCAACACGTTTCTTCCTTAACAAACATTCTGTTGCATTCATTTAGCATATGTTTGTTGTAAACGTTGAATTAATGATCATGTTAGAGTCAGCATTGTGATATTGTTTGTGTACATACGCGTGTGTAGGTGTGTATCCCAGCGCTCCTATGTACATGGCTCCGCCCCCTCCGTATCCCGGCCCCCCGCAGGGCTGGTGTCCCCCTCCAGGTAAAAACATGCACAGCTCGCTGCTGCCTGCACACTAGAGTGTTCACTCAGTATTCACACCCTCCTGTCTCTCACACTCCTCATGTCTTTCTCACATGTGTCTCCTGTAATCCTTCTGTCTTTCTCACAGTAGCTCCAGGAAATGCCAAGGCAGCAGAGGCGGCCAACAGCGCGTTTTACAATCCCAACAACCCGCACAGCGTCTACATGCCCCTGGTGAGAGAACAGTGTAAATGCACAAACACAAGCTGCTGTACAGTGAACATAAAGTCAAACTCTGTTAAATCTCATCTTATCATTAAGGATTTCATCACAAAACTGTTTTTTTTTGTAATGTTTTAATGTCTTCCTGTTCAGCCACCTGTCATATAGTGACACCTTTCAGCATCCAATCAGGTTGTCACAGATTAAAAGAAGTCCCACCCACAATTGTTTTCTTGCTGCAGATTGAGTGTAATGTGAAATGGTTTGTGAAGCAGAGTTTGATATATGTGAATCGTTTGTGTTCTGTCTCTGGTGTTTTGGTTCTTCAGGATCAACCTCCTCCATATTACCCTCCTGAGAACCCAGAGAAGAAAAACAACTGAAGCACCAAGCGTCTTCACTTCTTCTGCGTGTGAACGATTTCAGCTCCAGATTTTGCTGATGTTTCAGTTAATTCCTGCTGTGGGTGTAATTCTGAACTATTTTTTTTATAAATTACTCATTTCCAGTATTTAATCAAGAAAGGCAATTAACATCATTTCTATTTCTGCTAACTCTGTACATTAAGATATTAATAAATAATAACACATAATAATAACAAAGTAGGTCACACAGAAGCTGTAATTTGGCTTTAGTGTGACACTAGCGAAGAACTGTGTGTAAGAGTGTTTTCTTTAGTTTGATGTAATCCATGTAAAATTGATTTGAGTTTTGTAAACAGGTGGATCAATAATATAAAGTTCTTATATTCTCTCAATATTTTTACATTTTATTCTTTTGTGAGCCCCTTTCACACAGTAATCCTGGTAATTTACCAGCAGATTACCAGAATGACTTTACTGGTATTTTACTGATATTAATACACACAACGACATCATATTAGATGCACATCTCTGTGTTGACTTGCGTAAACAGCGCCGAGTAAACATCGTCTAATGTTACAACTCCTACTGGCAAATTGCCACTGATTTACTGGTCATTTTTAAAAATGCATGATCTCAATGGTAATTTTCCTGTAATTTACCAGTAAGGACAGCGTGTGTGAACAGACTGACGTGTTTTTTATTTAATGAGCTACTGTGAACCCTCCAGTAACCCAACAGATAAAGTGCATCAATGTCCTGTTCACAGCAAATGATGTGGCATGTAAAGTCCAAATTCACTACAGCCAACATACAATTTTATTGTGACACTGAGGCATAAAATGAGATTAGAGTCTTTACAGCGATGTGGTAAAGTTTCATTAATAAAGCCCTGAAAACCGCAGCACGTTTAGATCAGAGAGTGAAACAAACGTCCAGCACAGTTGTGATGTTTGAGAGATGTGTCCAGAGACCTCACAGTTTGAGATGGAGAGAGAAACACGAGATCTGAAGAACAGGACATGGTCACAGGGTTGAATCTGTTACAATCCAAACAGAGAGACGGCCCAAATAAAACAGAAATACTGTTAAAATAATCCAAATAATATGGATTCAATGCATAACATGCTGTCTTCAGATGTCAACAGACTTAAGCATTTACATTTATAGTCACCAGAGAAACGTTTGTAGTGAAAACTGACGTGTTTCTGACTGAGCTGTTGAAAACTGGAACATCTGACCTCAGACCAGTTCAGAGCTCCATCAATCAGTGTGTCATTAGATTTCAGTGTCTGAACGAGTCTCGGGGAGTGATTCGTTCAGTTGCGCATGCGCGTTAACTGTACAGTCTGAGCCGGAAAGAGAATTGATTAGTATTGCTATGGTATTGATATAGTATTAGCATTGAGATGAACTAATCAATTCTCTTTCCGGCTCAGACTTCATAGTTACGCGTATGGGGCAGTCACGTGATGAACGAACGCCTCGAACCCAAGACTTGTCAGAGAAGAGCTGAGCTAAAGACCCAGATAAACAATAAATTCATATCTTCTGTTTCTTAAAGCATTAAAGTTTTGTCTTGTTTGTAGTGTGGTCAACGTTTGCGTAAGCAGTAGATGTGTTAGGGAAGTAACGCATACATTTTAATTATATTTTGCTAAAATGAACGAAATGACTCAAAAAGATTCGTTCATTTTGCGGAACGAGACTCGTAAAATGATCCGGACTTCATCACTAGTGCGGCTCCTCCTGTAAGCGCCGCACGTCACTCACGTCCGTGACGTTTGACTGACGTCGTTTACGCTGAAAGGGGGCGGAGTCTCACGTCAGACTTCAGCGCGATACTCACAGTCAGATAAACACACACATCATAACTGCACCAGCGAGGGCAGAAACTGCCACCCTGAGCAGGTACAAAGACAGACATTCAGACAGATTCTGTCAGAATGCTCAAAATACAAAGATATTCACATACATTTATTTTATTGTATATATTTTATGTGTGTTTTACTTTGTGTTGTGTGTATTTAATAGTACTATTGCAAATACCTTATATCCTTATATTACATACCTTATATTTTTAAATGCCATCTCTATGTAAGCTGGAACAGAAAGAAATATATTTTGCATGATGTGTATTGTTATGACCATTATGACATACTCACTATAAATCCCTCCCTTCTCATTATCATAATAAAAACAAATAATGACATATTTCATGCGAGGAAATGATTAACTGTCACAATGCAAATAAATCTGAAAAAAGTGTTTTTGGTCAACATCAGAACAGCATACAACAGCAACATACACACTTAGTGTCAGGTGTAATTAAGAGGGTTTGCATGTCACAGGTGTGATATTACAGCTTAAACTCTTGAAATTCCTCCTGAAACATACATGTGCACAAACACTGATGACATCACAGCACGCGTCAGGCTTCAGACTGCTCAGGTCAATTCATGTAAGTGTACTTTCTTCTCATAATACAACAT
>JAZGTH010000051.1:872500-875000 GCA_036877525.1 Chromobotia macracanthus
CAACTTTATATTGCGCTAGTTGGGGCCGTTTTTAAATATACTTTTCTTTTCTAAATCTACATGGCATCTGACTAATATGTCAGTTATCACTGGTGGTTTAGAAAAAAATGTTGTTAAAAGAAAAGCAAAATGTTTCTGTTTGCCAAAGTTTAGGTCAGATTTCTGTTAAGTTTAAGATTTGTTCATAGAAGTTCACAATATTATAATTTTATATAGTTTTCCCGAATATGAACGTTTACCAAGAGTTTATGGAATGGAGGAAAAGTTCATATACATAAATACAAATTCTCCGGAAAGAAACCACGCTTGTTTCTTTTTGTTTATATTGTTTATGAACATGTTATGTAACAACAATTAAAATCCATCGGTTTGACGCATAATATATATGTGGGTGCATTATAATGTGATAATATATGGCTGTGATCACAAATCAGGTGATATTGAATGATTTGCACACAAGGACACAAGGTGGAAACACTGGTGCTGTTTAAGCAGGGCGTCAATAAGAAAGACAGAAACGTCAGGAAAATTATTTTAAACAGACACACGTGACGACAGACACAAACGTGAGGCAGTGAAAACCTGAGACAGTGAAAACCTGAGACAGTGAAAACGTGAGACAGTGAAAACCTGAGACAGTGAAAACGTGAGGCAGTGAAAACCTGAGACAGTGAAAACCTGAGACAGTGAAAACGTGAGACAGTGAAAACCTGAGACAGTGAAAACGTGAGGCAGTGAAAACCTGAGACAGTGAAAACGTGAGACAGTGAAAACCTGAGACAGTGAAAACCTGAGAGAAAACGTGAGACAGTGAAAACCTGAGACAGTGAAAACCTGAGACAGTGAAAACCTGAGACAGTGAAAACGTGAGACAGTGAAAACCTGAGACAGTGAAAACGTGAGACAGTGAAAACCTGAGACAGTGAAAACGTGAGGCAGTGAAAACCTGAGACAGTGAAAACCTGAGACAGTGAAAACCTGAGACAGTGAAAACCTGAGACAGTGAAAACGTGAGACAGTGAAAACCTGAGACAGTGAAAACGTGAGGCAGTGAAAACCTGAGACAGTGTAAACGTGAGGCAGTGAAAACCTGAGACAGTGTAAACGTGAGACAGTGTAAATGTGAGAGAGTGTAAACGTGAGGCAGTGAAAACGTGAGACAGTGAAAACCTGAGACAGTGAAAACGTGAGACAGTGAAAACCTGAGACAGTGAAAACCTGAGACAGTGAAAACCTGAGACAGTGAAAACGTGAGGCAGTGAAAACCTGAGACAGTGAAAACGTGAGACAGTGAAAACCTGAGACAGTGAAAACCTGAGACAGTGAAAACCTGAGACAGTGAAAACCTGAGACAGTGAAAACGTGAGACAGTGAAAACCTGAGACAGTGAAAACCTGAGACAGTGAAAACCTGAGACAGTGAAAACCTGAGACAGTGAAAACGTGAGACAGTGAAAACCTGAGACAGTGGAAATGAGACAGTGAAAACGTGAGACAGTGAAAACGTGAGACAGTGAAAACCTGAGACAGTGAAAACGTGAGACAGTGAAAACGTGAGACAGTGAAAACCTGAGACAGTGAAAACCTGAGACAGTGAAAACGTGAGACAGTGAAAACCTGAACAGTGAAACTGACAGTGAAAACCTGAGACAGTAAACGTGAGACAGTGAAAACCTGAGACAGTGAAAACGTGAGACAGTGAAAACCTGAGACAGTGAAAACCTGAGACAGTGAAAACGTGAGACAGTGAAAACGTGAGACAGTGAAAACCTGAGACAGTGAAAACCTGAGACAGTGAAAACCTGAGACAGTGAAAACGTGAGACAGTGTAAACGTGAGAGAGTGTAAACGTGAGACAGTGTAAACGTGAGACAGTGTAAACGTGAGACAGTGTAAACGTGAGAGAGTGTAAACGTGAGGCGGTGTAAACGTGAGACAGTGTAAACGTGAGACAGTGTAAACGTGAGAGAGTGTAAACGTGAGGCGGTGTAAACGTGAGGCGGTGTAAACGTGAGGCGGTGTAAACGTAGAGAGTGTAAACTGGCTGTAAAATTAAATAAATTAAACTAGAGAGAGTGTAAACGTGAGAGAGTAAACTCACAGTTTTTTTGTTTTTTCTGTTGCTTACAGTTGTTTCACTGTCGTTTCTTCCTGCGCTTTAATGATAAGAAATGAGAATTCTAAACTTTATAAATGTTTCTGATCAGTTGTGACAGTGTCACCGTGTCACACTAATGAGTTTTTCAAAGCAATGATTGAGTAACAATTCTGGAGGTTCCACTCAGATATCTGAATAAGAGAAGTTGACGAACTAAAATCGAGGTGAGATAGTTTCTCTATAGTTATGTTATATATGCAGACTGGCTCAGCTGCATGTGATGGTTTTGGTTTGTATTAAAGGCAGGTTAGGTGAATTTTATTCAGAAACATTTTTTTGTTATGCTGGTTGAAAGTCTTTTCACATCCTGTGTAAAGTGGTCTGAATATATTTTTATAAATAT
>JAZGTH010000051.1:880000-905000 GCA_036877525.1 Chromobotia macracanthus
ACCTGCCAGACGAACCTGCCAGACTCACCTGCAGCAACATGCCAACACAGCAGACAGCAAATAAAAACAAACAAACAAATGCTCTCATTTTCTCTTCAATTCTTGGCCCTTGTTTTCCCAACACATCTTACACTAAATATCAAAGTCTCCTGTAACACATTTACAGAGTGAATGTGAGGGTGAAGTATCTGTGCACTCTGTGTCTGATGTTCCTGATGAAGATCAACTCTTTCTCCTTTAAAGATGTTTGTGTGTTTTTACATGAGAAATAAGGAGATTGTGTCTCCCTCATCAGCATCATATCTACTGACCTTCTGTGCAGGAAAGGAAGGGAGCGTGACTTAACAATCACTTGTATTTTGCATTTCTAAATCCTAAAAGATTTTTTCTTAACTCCCTTGCTGTTTTTTATTTTCATCTGTCTGTGCGTTTGTGTGTCTGTCACACACATTCTGGTATGTTCTGAGCAAATGTAAAGTAATTCAGCAGAAATGTGTGTTCACTTGGTTTGCAGATTCATGTAAAGTGAAGATGATCTGGTGTGTTTGTGGAGGAATTTGTGTGTAAGTTCTGTCTGTTTGTGGATGAAGGTCTTTTCTTTGTCTGCAGATGCTGGAAAACCAGGACACTGAAGATCAGGGGACACAGAGGACGAATCCACATACACACACACACACGAGCAGAGAAGGAGTCTGACTGAGAGAATGTCCACTATCAGAGACAAGAGGTATCGCTCAGCACACTGTCTTATACTAAAACACAGTTACTGACAAGTTCAACACCTGTGCACTGTGTGTTATGTGTATATATTTTATATATATATATATATATATGTTGGTGTATATATATATATATATATATATGTATATGTATGTGTATATGTATATATGTATATATATATGTATATATATCATCTGTGTGTGTGTATATATACACATTATATGCACAGTATTTTAAAATCTGCAAATGTTTGTGTATGTTCCTGTAAAACATTTCTCACTGATATGCATGTTTTGTGTGTGTGTGTTTGTGTGTGTGTTAATGTGTATGTGTGTGTAGTAGGGTATGAGAGTGCTACAGCACCATGAGGTTTCTGAGATGGAGGAGTGAAACTTCGGCAGCAAACACACAAGGTGAGAAACACACACACACACACACACACACACACACACACACACAGACACGAGCAATGCTCCAGTAGATCCAGCGTGTGTGTTTAGCTGTAGAACTGTTATGTGTGTTGTGTTGCAGAATTCCTGGTTGAATCAATTCCTGGTTGAATCAACTGATTGATTTAAAGTACTTTTGGTTATTTGAATAGTTTGTAATAGATTGTTGTTGCTGATTATGTTTGGCTGGTTAAAGTCGTTCAGTTAAGCTAGTCGTCACTGTTGCTTCACTGTTGCTCGGTCACTGTTGCTGTGGTAGTTTTACAGTCACATTTTGTTCAGAATTCAGAGATTTTCTGAACACATTCTCACAAACGAACATCCTCACAAATGAACACACTAAACACATGCAGAATTGTGTGTGTTCAGCAGTGATGAAAGTGAGGTGAGATTCATTCATGTGTTTAGTATGTCATAGTCACATGTTTTAAAGTGCACACACGCACAATCTCACTGCTGTAAACAGACTTGTGCTTTATGTGTGTGAGCAGATGAACTAATATTAATGTGTTCATCTGTTTACATACTCATTGTACTGTTCTGTGTGCATGTGTGTGTTTGTGTGTGTCTGTGTTTGCATGTGTGTGATGAACTAACAGTGTAATTAGACCAGATTAAACTGAGTTCATCATAACAGCAGGCAGCTGCTATAGAGAGAAGAGTGATGAATAAATGGATCACAGTGAAACACCTGCACAACCTCCTGTGTGTGTGTGAGAGAGAGATTGTGTGTCTTGTGTGTGTGTGTGTGTGTGTGTGTGTGTGAGAGAGATTGTGTGTTTGTGTGTGTGAGAGATTTTGTGCCTGTGTGTGTGTGTGTGAGAGAGATTGTGTGTTTGTGTGTGTGTGAGAGAGATTATGTGTGTGTGTGTGTGTGTGTGTGTATGTGTTGTAGTAGAAGAAAATCATAAGCAAGTTCTCTTTAATTCCTTGACAGTAGTTTGTAATTTGGTCCCCACAATGGTAGAAAAACAAGACCAAGACAAGGCAACAGAGGCACACTCTCTCATAGTCTTACACTCTCTCTCTCTCTCTCTCTCTCTCACACACACAGACAGACACACACTCACACACACACACACACTCTCTCTCTCTCACACACACACACATCTCTCTCTCTCCACACACACACACACACACACACACACACACACACAGCACACAATCTCTCTCTCTCTCTCACACACACACACACAACACACACACACACACAATCTCTCTCTCTCTCACACACACACACACATCTCTCTCTCTCACACACACACACACACACACAATCTCTCTCTCTCTCACACACACACACAGGCACACAATCTCTCTCTCTCTCTCTCTCTCTCTCTCTACACACACACACACACACACACACAATCTCTCTCTCTCTCTCTCTCTCTCTCACACACACACAGGCACAATCTCTCTCTCTCTCTCTCTCTCACACACACACACACACACACACACACACACACACACACAATCTCTCTCTCTCTCTCTCTCTCACCTCTCTTTCACACACACACACACACAATTCTCTCTCTCTCTCTCTCACACACACACACAACTCTCTCTCACACACTGTATCTTTTGTGTTGTTTTGTGTGTTTTGTTTCTGTCTGTCTTCTTCTTTCTTTTTTTGTGTGTGTGTGTGAGAGAGAGAGAGAGAGAGAGAGAGATTGTGTGCCTGTGTGTGTGTGTGTGTGTCTGTCTGTCTGTGTGTGTGAGAGAGAGAGAGAGAGAGAGAGAGAGAGTGTAAGACTATGAGAGAGTGTGCCTCTGTTGCCTTGTCTTGGTCTTGTTTTTCTACCATTGTGGGGACCAAATTACAAACTACTGTCAAGGAATTAAAGAGAACTTGCTTATGATTTTCTTCTACTACAACACACACACAGATACACACACATACACACACAGATACAAACACACAGATACAGACACACCTGACTGTAATCTGTGAGATGAAATTGATTGATGTTTTTCACAGATTATAGCTTTAGATATTGCTGCTATTTCAGGAGCACATTACATGAATGAAGACTGTGTGTGTGTTTGTGTCTGTCAGATTGTGTGTACGTGAGCATGAGCGTGTATGTGAGTGTATTTTGCAGTGTGTGCATTGAGAGCATTTCATAAAGATACACTCTTATGCTAATTACAATGATGTGAGTGGCTGCTGCAGAGCCTGGGAGTATATCACACAAATCTGTGTGTGTCAGGCCATCAACTGTATTGAGAGGTCTATTTTAATAGTTGCTATGGAAACTGAGTGGCCGAGAGAAGTGCAGACTCAGATCTCTGAACTGTGTGTCACTCTCTGCATCACAATTACTTTCCCCTCTTCAGTTGTGTTTTCTCCTGTTCCTTTATTTTCCTTCTGACTCTGTGTGTGAAGAACCTCCTCTCATTTGCCCTCCTGAAGAACCATCTGTGGTCTGCCCTCCTGAAGAACCTCCTCTCAGAACCTCCTCTCGTCTGCTCTCCTGAAGAACCTCCTATCAGAACCTTTTCTCATGTTCTCTCCTGAAGAACCTCCTCTCATCTGCCCTTCTGAAGAACCTCCTCTCATGTTCTCTCCTGAAGAACCTCCTCTCATCTGCCCTTCTGAAGAACCTCCTGTCATGTTCTCTCCTGAAGAACCTTCTCTCATCTGCCCTTCTGAAGAACCTCCTCTCATCTGCCCTTCTGAAGAACCTCCTCTCATGTTCTCTCCTGAAGAACCTCCTCTCATCTGCCCTTCTGAAGAACCTTCTCTCATCTGCCCTTCTGAAGAACCTCCTCTCATCTGCCCTTCTGAAGGACCTCCTCTCATGTTCTCTCCTGAAGAACCTCCTCTCATCTGCCCTCCTGAAGAACCTACTCTCATCTGCCCTTCTGAAGAACCTCCTCTCATGTTCTCTCCTGAAGAACCTCCTCTCATCTGCCCTCCTGAAGAACCTACTCTCATCTGCCCTCCTGAAGAACCTCTTCTCATCTGCCCTTCTGAAGAACCTCTTCTCATCTGCCCTTCTGAAGAACCTACTCTCATCTGCTCTCCTGAGAACCTCCTCTCATCTGCCCTTCTGAAGAACCTCTTCTCATCTGCCCTTCTGAAGAACCTCCTCTCGTTTGCTTTCCTGAAGAACCTCCATTTCTAATGATCCACCGACAATCATTTTGTCACCCAAGTTCAACCAAACTGAGCTTTCAAAGAGATGTTTTAAAGATTGTACACACAAACCTCTCCAAACCTGAGCCAACTGTTAAAACCCAAGATTCATTGTCTTTTGGATTCAGGTTCAAGTACAACAAGGCTAATAACCTGATATCTGATACTCTTTAGTGGTTACATATTTCTAAAATAAATGTTTTGTAAGTAAATGTACCCCAGTTAGGCAGTTTTGGATTGTGTTGGTAAAGAAACATTTAGACACACTCATCTCACATGCAGAAAGATTCTGTTCTCTGTCTGTCAGGGGAGAGTTTATCTCATCCATTATAAACAGAAATATCTGGTTCAAGACGCCCGACTCTCCCATCAAATATTGATCTCTGTGAGAGTGTGTTTGCTTCTCCACTATTAATGGGTGTCACGGACACCAGTTTAACCCATTCCTAACTGCGGCTCTTTCTCTGTGGGACATGGTGTGTTGTAGTTGTGGACGTCTGTCCACATTTGGATTTGGATGGGTCTCAACAGGTACTTTAACGTAGAACGTTTCAATATTTAAAAAACCTCCGGAGGTTGGTACTATTATCAGTTTGTTTACACACAGACCATCATATCCTGAGGAAGCTTTTCCTCTACACACTGAACACACAGCAGTGGGGCTTTTGATTGACGGGAAAGAACCTGTTTAAATTCATGAGCTATATTACCGATTGATCATTAGGGCTGTATTTACAATGAACAAACACACTGTGATCTCTCTCTGTTTTTCACAGGTTTCTGTTTTCTTCATCATGTCTCTCTACGTTTACCGTGGCTTAGTGCCACCCTCTCAGGAAAAGCGGGTGTGGTTTAATCCACTAGTCACGCCATTGCGCCACTGGCTCTGCCCATCATTGCACCAGCTTTTTCTCGTTTGCCTATTGCTGTTGCCGTTGGCCTGCCAATCGCGGCGGGACAGAGGCAGTGGGGGCGTGGCCCATTACATCCCATCGTCTGTGGTGCAGTACCCACCGGTCCCGAAGCTGCTGCAGGGCCTGAGCATTGCTGTGGTATTGGTGGGCAACTCCAGCGAGGTGGCCCTTGCCGGGGCCCGTGACAAAGATGATTTTACCCACATGCCTCTGGCACCCAATGTGGAGATGCTGACTATGAATGAGACAGACCCCAAGAGCATCATCAAGAGCATTTGTGACTTGATGACGGAGCACTGGCTGCAGGGTGTGGTGTTTGGAGACGACACAGACCAGGAGGCCATAGCGCAGATCCTGGACTTCATTTCTGCACAGACACACATCCCAATACTAGGCATAAAGGGAGGGTCCTCTATGATCATGGCTGCTAAGGTAAGGCCACTTGAAATGTATGCTTGCTTCTCTAAGAGTTTTCTGAATTTCAATGATAATGAGAGAGCAGATTGTGTCTCTCAGCAGAGAGGGCAGCAGAAGTGCATGATGGGAAAATGTGTGGGGTTTGTGCAGAGACTCAGAGAGGAAGGTGAGCTGGTGATAACAGCAGACAGGGAGAAAATGATCTAGTCCTCATCGGAAATGCAGTGAGTCAGAGGTTCGCCCACGCTCTGAGGGCATACAGTTTAAATGACTGTGAATTCACAGAGTGTTTGTTTCGCTCCTCTAAACGCGCCACCACAGAGCTGAAAACCGCTGCACAGCCCACGCAGAGATGTCCAGTGGCCAACCGCATGCAACTGGTACAATGTCAAATGAAGTTTCTGCTGGGCTTTGCTTTATGGAGGAAAAGGACTTGCAGTATTCTGTTGAAAGTCTTCACTGGCCCGCTAAAAGAGCAGCTCAGGTTAGCAGACATATTTACACTGGTTACTGTTGGTTCAGTGCTGGTCCAGTTGGTGGAGCATCACAGTCATGCTGTTAACTAGCATAACTTGGCATGTGAAGCTGGTCGTCCAAGGAAGTCTAGTAACATGCAGGGACTCTTTACAGTAAGAATATTTTATGGGTGATGTTTCCTTGTGATGGTGAGGAGTGTCTGATGTATGCCAGACAGTGAAGACCTTTGTGTACCTTCAGAAGATTCATCCTGGATTCTTAGAGCTGGTCATGATCAGAGCAGACACACGTGCTGTGGTCTTGACCTGTGAAGGCTGTGGAGGTGTTTGAGGAGATCAGGGGAGGACAGCTGTCGGTCTGCTCTCAGATTCTGCTGGAAGGGCCAGATGGTCATGAGGACCTTCAGTGTGTGACCTTCAACAGAAAGAAAGACAGAGAGAGAGTCTCACCTGTTTCTGTCCGTCTCTCTGTTTCTGGCCTGGTTTAGATAAAGTGACAGTATATCATGTGTGTCCCCTTTTAAATATCAAAGAACTAGGACACATATTTAGGGATCCTTCTCTCTCGTCTCTTTCTCTCTCTGTTCTACTCTCTCTCTGTCTCTCTCTTCCTCTGTCTATGGCTCTCTCTCGCTCTTTCTGTCTATCTCTTTTTCTCTCTCCCTCCCCCTGTCTCTCTCTCACATCTTCTCTCTTGCTGTTTGTCCTGATTCACTGTCCCACCCTCTGCTCTTACTGTCCACTGATCAGTGAGACAGAGAGAGAGAGAGACAGACAGAGAGACACAAACACACAAAGAGAGAGAGACATTGAGTAGATGGAGGAGCTGAATGAGTGTGTGCTCAGTCAATTACACATAGATCTGTGCCAAGCTGCCTGCTGTCAAGACACCACAATCTCACACACGCACACACAGACACGTACACACAGTCACATTCAAGAAAATGCTGAAGTCATTAGACAGAGGAAATCACATGACTGTCATAAACTTTCACCCTTATTTGTGTGTTTGTGTGTCTGCATGTGTGGGTTAGTGTCTGTTCTGCCTGTGAGGATCATCTGTCACCTGTAAACTTTGGATAAAAGTGTCTGCTAAATAAATAAATATAAACGGCTGGATTTCTGCCGTTCTTTGTGTCTAAGAGAATGCTGCACTTTGCTAGTGTGTATGAGTTGAAGTCCAGATGAGAAGTGATTTCTGAATCTGTAGCATTTACCATGACAGTATTCAGATTCACTAATCCTACAGTTCACAGTTCATTAACAGCGCACAAATCCATCAATATCACTTCCGCAGGTGACCTCTCATACATGCTTATATAACTGAGTTACATCGCTGAGTTAGAGTATATGTTATTCCTTAAAATGTCACAGATTTATTATAAAATTTGCTGTTGTGCTTTTAGAAAGTTCTTGATACATGTACCACATTAGACCTCTAACATCTGTCATGTTTCTGTGTGTGTATAAGTGTGTGTGTGAATCTGTGTTTCTGTTTCTGGGTGTGTGTTTGTCTGTGTGTTTGTTTCTGATGACAGTGTGTAGCCACAGTGTGACAGCGAATGAAAGTGTGTGAGAGAGTATGTGTGTGTGTTTTTGTTTGTGTGTGTATGTGTGAGAATCTGTGTGTGTTTGCAGTGAGGGCTGTTGAGATATGGGGTTGTAGCTCATAAATGTTGTGATATTTTCTGTCTTGTCTTGATTTTACTCATGCAGCAGAATAAACTGCATAGGTTACACTTGAATCTGGTTGTGACTGATTATCATGAGTGTAAATGAAATGAACTGTCTGTGAGTGTATGATCTAGTTCAGCTGTTACAGTCACCAATAGTGTCTGTCTCTACTGATTTCGTTAAATGAGCCAAATATTTTTATTAAAAATGAGCGGTAGAATGAGGTCAGGTGTAATGACGCTATCAGAACTAATTACATGTGTGCATGAGTTTAATTACTAACAGTAGAGAGAGAGAGAGAGAGAGAGAGAGAGTTTGTTTCTCTGGTGAAGCTACTTAAATATTAAATGTGAATCTACAGCAGATCCGGAAGTGAGCAGCAGGTTTCCTGTGCCAGATGTCTCTCACACAGAGCTCCGCCCACTCACCTGTGTCATGTGATCTCTGAATATCCCAATTAAGGCCAATTGTTTTTCATTTAAATGCACAAAAGCCTTTCGTTCGTTTGTGTTGATTATTTGCATTCAATAAATGTAAGGAGATGTGATGTTATTGACACTGTATATGTCAATAATATTGCAGCTTGATTAACAGAGCAAGCGTGTTTTTCTCCATCACTTTGGGTTTGGAGTCTCTGTCTTGTTCACTGGTTGAATCTTGACATGATCTTGTGTTTTCTTGTTCTGTGTGTGCAGCTGTTTACAGACAGTCACACAGAGTCTGTTTAAACATGAATGAATTTCTCAGTGACTGCAGGTCATTTTTGCTTCAGTCACCTAGTTGCTCAGTAGGGAATATTTAGTAAGAGAAAATAGGGTGTAAAATATTTTTTTAATTTGTACTAAAATATTTCTTTGAAGCAGATTTGCTCCAGTACATATTGTGAAAAGCGTTACAGAAATCAAACTGAAGTGTTTTGTGTGTCTGCAGGATGATAACTCCATGTTCTTTCAGTTTGGTCCCTCAATCGAGCAGCAAGCCTCTGTCATGCTCAACATTATGGAGGAATATGATTGGTACATCTTCTCCATAGTTACCACTTATTACCCTGGTTACCAGGACTTTGTTACCAAGGTAACATGCATACACGCTAGACAGACACTGATGAGAGTATGAATATCTCAGAATCATTTCACACATTCGACTAAGCATGTGTGCACCTGTGTGTGCGCGCGTCTGTGTGTACCTGTGTGTGCGCGCGTCTGTGTGTGTGTGCGCGCGCGTCTGTGTGTGTGTGTGTGCGCGCGCGTCTGTGTGTGTGTGCGCGTCTGTGTGTGTGCGCGCGCGTCTGTGTGTGTGTGCGCGTGTGTGTGTGTGTGTGTGCGCGCGTCTGTGTGTGTGTGCCGTCTGTGTCTGCGTGTGCGTGTCTGTGTGTGCGCGCGTCTGTGTTTCGTGTGCGCGCGTCTGTTTGTGTGTCGCGCGTTGTGTGTGTGCGCGCGTCTGTGTGTGTCTGTGCGCGCGTCTGTGTCGTTTGTGTGTTGTGTGTGTTCGCGTCTGTGTGTGTCGCGCGTCGTCGTGTGTGTGTGCGCGCGTCTGTGTGCGTGTGTGTGTGTGTGTGATTTCACCATATGGATTTATTCATGTGTGAAGTCATGAACTCACTTCAGAGTCGTGGTCAGGGTTATTGTCCTCTTGAAGACATCACTGCAGACGGTGAACTGTGTTCATGTTTCCCCTCTGAACCTCAGATACGCAGCACCATTGAGAACAGTTTTGTGGGCTGGGAGCTGGAAGAGGTTCTGCTCTTAGACATGTCTGTAGATGATGGCGATGCCAAGATTCAGAACCAGCTGAAGAAACTCCAGAGTCCTGTGATTCTCCTCTACTCCACCAAAGAAGAGGCCAACATCATTTTTGAGGTGGCCCATTCTGTTGGCCTCACAGGCTATGGATATACCTGGATCGTACCATCTCTGGTGGCAGGTGACGCTGATCACATACCGCCTGAGTTTCCCACAGGTAACGCTATCAGTGCTCAAGCACTTCTCTTCTGTGTGAGCTGTAATATACAACAGCTGTACACGTCATGTCAGATCTATCAGCACTATTCAAACCCATGCAGTCTGATTCCTCAGTACTTCATCTGCCTCCAGTCCCTCATGCAGCTTTTCTCCTGTGCAGGTATGATCTCTGTGTCGTATGATGAGTGGGATTATGGGCTGGAGGCTCGAGTGCGTGATGGTGTTGCTGTAATCGCTTCAGCAACATCCACCATGATGCTGGACAGGGGGCCACACACACTGCTAAAATCGGAATGTCACGGGGCCCCTGAAAAGAAGAGCCCAATAACAGGCAACCCTAATGAAGTGCTCAGGTGAGACAGACTCTCTCTTTATTTAAGTCTGCTTTAATGGAATGACAAACATTTGACATTCATATGGCCAAAACAGTTACATGCAATAATGTGAATAGGGTGTCTGTAGTGAGCTTGTGTGTTTTTAGTGTGTGTGTGTTTGTGTCTGTAGTGAGCTTGTGTGTTTTTAGTGTGTGTGTGTTGTGTGTGTGTGTGTGTCTGTAGTGAGCTTGTGTATTTATAGTGTGTGTGTCTGTAGTGAGCTTGTGTATTTATAGTGTGTGTGTCTGTAGTGAGCTTGTGTGTTTATAGTGTGTGTGTCTGTAGTGAGCTTGTGTGTTTATAGTGTGTGTGTTTGTGTCTGTAGTGAGCTTGTGTGTTTTTAGTGTGTGTGTGTGTTTGTGTCTGTAGTGAGCTTGTGTGTTTTTAGTGTTGTTTGTGTCTGTAGTGAGCTTGTGTGTTTTTGTGTGTGTGTGTGTCTGTAGTGACTTGTGTGTTTTTATGTTGTGTTTGTGTCTGTGTGATTTTGTTTTTTAGTGTGTGTGTTTGTGTCTGTAGTGAGCTTGTGTGTTGTGTTTGTGTGTTTGTGTCTGTAGTGAGCTTTGTGTGTGTTGTGTGTGTGTGTGTGTGTGTGTGTGTTGTTTTGTGTCTGTAGTGAGCTTGTGTGTTTTTGTTTGTGTGTGTGTTTTTTAGTGTGTGTGTGTGTTTGTGTCTGTGTGAGCTGTGTGTTTTTAGTGTGTGTGTCTGTAGTGGCTGTTTTTTGTGTGTGTGTCTGTAGTGAGCTTGTGTGTTTATAGTGTGTGTGTCTGTAGTGAGCTTGTGTGTTTATAGTGTGTGTGTCTGTAGTGAGCTTGTGTGTTTTTAGTGTGTGTGTGTGTTTGTGTCTGTAGTGAGCTTGTGTGTTTTTAGTGTGTGTGTGTGTTTGTGTCTGTAGTGAGCTTGTGTGTTTTTAGTGTGTGTGTGTGTTTGTGTCTGTAGTGAGCTTGTGTGTTTTTAGTGTGTGTGTTTGTGTCTGTAGTGAGTGTGTGTGTGTGTGTGTGTGTGTGTGTGTGTCTGTAGTGAGCTTGTGTATTTATAGTGTGTGTGTCTGTAGTGAGCTTGTGTGTTTATAGTGTGTGTGTCTGTAGTGAGCTTGTGTGTTTTTAGTGTGTGTTTGTGTCTGTAGTGAGCTTGTGTGTTTTTAGTGTGTGTGTGTTTGTGTCTGTAGTGAGCTTGTGTGTTTTTAGTGTGTGTGTTTTTAGTGTGTGTGTTTGTGTCTGTAGTGAGCTTGTGTGTTTTTAGTGTGTGTGTTTTAGTGTGTGTGTTTGTGTCTGTAGTGAGCTTTGTGTTTTTTGTGTGTGTTTTTAGTGTGTGTGTTTGTCTGTTGAGCTTGTGTTTTTATGTTGGTGTGTGTGTTGTCTCTGAGTGCTGTGTGGTTTTAGTGTGTGTCTGTAGTGAGCTTTGTTTTATAGTGTGTGTATAGCTGGTGTTTTATGCCTGTGGTGCAGGACTGAAGCTCTGGACCAGTTGAGAGGGCATCAGTGTGATGAGGGTCAGTAGATGTTAGTGGAACATCAGGACTGAAGCTCTGGACCAGCTGAGAGGGCATCAGTGTGATGAGGGTCAGTAGATGTTGGTGGAACATCAGGACTCAACTGTTTGTATTTCAGGGATTTATAAGCTCTGAGTTGGGGTCACTGAGTTTTGGATGTTTCCAGAATTTGAATGTAAATCTTTATAATTGGTAGACATTTACTTAATTCTGCCCTGCATACATTATTTGTTGAGTGGTCTTGTTTTATCCACCACACAACCAGCAATGCATAACCCCCACCTGCAACCGCCACAATAGATACCACAGGATGGATAATGTTGCAGTTTGGCTAAAACATTATTCTTACCATATAAAATTAGCAAGGACTCAATGTTGCAAAGTAGGCAGAAAAGAACTGAATATTATTTATATAAACACACACACAGAGTTCTGTATTTAAGGTCTCAATTGGATGTTTTTCCCATTTGGTGAATTCTTGATTTGAATTTGTCCATCTTTCTCTCTCTTTCTCTTTCTCTGTAGTGAGCTTGTGTGTTTGTGTGTCTGTAGTGAGCTTGTGTGTTGTGTGTGCTGTGTGTGTGTGTTTTGTGTGCGTGTGTGTCTGTAGTGCTTGTGTGTTTTGTGTGTGTGTCTGTAGTGAGCTTGTGTGTGTATTGTGTGTTGTTTGTGTGTGTTGTGTGTGTGTTTTTCTGAGTGAGCTTGTGTGTTTTTTGTGTGTGGTGTGTCTGTAGTGAGCTTGTGTGTGTATAGTGTGTGTGTGTGTGTGTAGTGAGCTTGTGTGTTTAATGTGTGTGTGTGTGTGTGTGTGTGTCTGTAGTGAGCTTGTGTGTTTATAGTGCGTGTGTGTGTCTGTAGTGAGCTTGTGTTTATAGTGTGTGTGTGTGTCTGTAGTGAGCTTGTGTGTTTATAATGTGTGTGTGTGTGTGTGTGGCTTGTGTGTTTTTATTGTGTGTGTGTGTTTGTGTCTGTAGTGAGCTTGTGTGTTTTATGTGTGTGTGTGTGTGTGTTTTGTGTCTGTAGTGAGCTTGGTGTTTTCAGTGCTTTTGTGGTGTGAGCTTGTGTTTATAGTTGTGTTGTGTCTGTAGTGAGCTTGTGTGTTGTTTTTAGTGTGTGTGTGTTTGTGTGTCTGTAGTGAGCTTGTGTGTTTTAGTGTGTGTGTGTTTTTGTGTCTGTAGTGAGCTTGGGTGTTTATAGTGTGTGTGTGTGTGTTTGTGTGTCTGTAGTGAGCTTGTGTAGTTTAATTTAAGAAAAAACATTGTCAAATACACTCTGAAATGTATTTTTACAGCCCGTCAAAAAAAAGTTTAATTTGAAATCATGACAAAAGTATATTTTTATTGTACAATAGAATGTATTTAAAAAAAATATCAACACTAACAATATTCTTTATAATGACAGCATTTACTTAAACAGTATTTTTAGGAATGTCATGTTTGTCCATGTTTTAAATTAGTATACCTCTGTTGTGCAGCACTTTGGGAAAAATAAAAGTTGTTACATTTTCATTTGATAACTTTTTCAAACATTAATTAAATTAAGATTTATGCAGTAATTTAATTGCCACTGTTTTTTATCAAATATATTTGTATTGAATCATAAAACGTGGACCAGTTGAGAGGGCATCAGTGTGATGAGGGTCAGTAGACGTTAGTGGAACATCAGGACTGAATCTCTGGACCAGTTGAGAGGGCATCAGTGTGATGAGGGTCAGTAGATGTTAGTGGAACGTGAGGACTGAAGCTCTGGACCAGTTGAGAGGGCATCAGTGTGATGAGGGTCAGTAGATGTTAGTGGCACGTCAGGACTGAAGCTCTGGACCAGTTGAGAGGGCATAGTGTGTGAGGGTTTGTTGTTTTTTGTGGGGGGTTGGTAGCTCTGGACCAGTTGAGAGGGCATCAGTGTGATGAGGGTCAGTAGATGTTAGTGGAACATCAGGACTGTAGCTCTGACCTGTTTAAGGGCGTCAGTGTGATCAGGGTCAGTAGATGTTAGTGGAACGTCAGGACTCAAGCTCTGGACCAGTTGAGAGGGCATCAGTGTGATGAGGGTCAGTAGATGTTAGTGGAACATCAGGACTGTAGCTCTGGACCAGTTGAGAGGGCATCAGTGTGATGAGGGTCAGTAGATGGAACGTCAGGACTGAAGGGTCAGTACTGGACTGTCAGGACTGAATCTCTGGACCAGTTGAGAGAGGGGATTGGTTTCTTTGCTCTCCTGTTTGTATTTCAGGGATTTATAAGCTCTGAGTTGGGGTCACTGAGTTTTGGATGTTTCCAGAATTTGATTGCAAATCTTTATAATTGGTAGACATTTACTTAATTCTGCCCTGCATACATTTTTTGTTGAGTGGTCTTGTTTTATCCACCACACAACCAGCAATGCATAAACCCCACCTGCAACCGCCACAGTAGATAACATAGGATGGATGATGTTGCAGCTTGGCTAAAACATTTTTCTTACCATATAAAATTAGCAAGTTTTGTATTTAAGGTCTCAATTGGATGTTTTCTTGATTTGAATTTGTCCATCTTTCTCTCTCTCTCTCTCTCACTGGATATTTTATTTATATATATCTGTGTGTGTGTGTACACTCACACACACACACACACACACACACACACACCTATATGTTATCAGAAGTGTTGTATCTACACTGCAGTTTCTGTTTGACTTATTCCATTTAAGCTCATTAAATTATTAATATAGCTAATTTCCTGAATGTGTGTGTGTATGTGTGAGAGAGACACTGGTTTCTCTTTTACATCAGAAACACAGTGAGATAAAGATGGAATATAGAACAGCTTGTTTTACACAGAGGTCACTTGCTCTCTCTCTCTCATGATGATGGTTTCTATGGCAACACAGAGGATGAGTTTGGAAGCCGCAGTGGTTGTGGCTGCCATAACAACGTTACATATGCTACAAAACACCCTTGACAATGAGGTCATTAAAATATCAATAAACACAGACACACACACACACACACAGACAGACACAGACAGATAGACAGATGTACAGATGAACAAACACACACACAGACACATGGACAGACAGACAAACAGACAGGCAGATGGACAGATAGACAAACAGACAGACCGATGGGCAGACAGACAGACAGACAGACAGGCAGATCATTGTGTAATTCCTGAGGCAGATCCACAGAATGGTGGAGATCTCCAGATGATGTTTTTGTGTTTCACAGGTATCTGATGAATGTCACATTTGAAGGGCGGAATCTCTCCTTCAGTGAGGACGGATATCAGATGCATCCAAAACTGGTGATCATCCTGCTGGATAAGGACCGGCAGTGGGATAGAGTATGTCGACTGTCACACCACAGTAATGTTTTAATGGATCGTGAGTCTCTGAGTGTGTCGCATGTGCATACAGATTAACCCTAACACAACTGTCATTTACTGCAGAATGTTGCATGAGACTGGAAATATTTGTCTTTTTGATGAAACCTCTCACAGTGAGGGAGAAAGTTTCTTTGTATGTTTGTCTCTGATCTCTGGTGAAAAGATCAGATAGAAAATACCTATTGTTTAGATACTAGACATATACTAGGCTTCTGTTGTTGATACTGATGTTCAGGACAGTGTTCAGTGTTTTGAGTTTCATGTCTTAAAGAAGTTTAGAGTCCATACTGTGTTTTTAAGTGTGTGTGTGTGTGTGTGCGCAGGTGGGTAAGTGGGAAAATGGCTCTCTGTCGATGAAGTATCATGTGTGGCCGCGGTTTGAGCTGTACTCAGGCACTGAGAGCAGGGAAGATGATCATCTATCTATCGTTACACTGGAGGAGGCGCCGTTTGTAATCGTAGAGGATGTAGATCCACTCAGTGGAACCTGCATGAGGAACTCGGTTCCCTGCAGAAAGCAACTCAAATCAGTGTAAATACACACACATATATGTGTATAATGTCTGTTGTTCTGTCTCGCTTTACTCACTCTTTTCTGTCTGTCTCTCAGAAACCACACAGGAGAGTCTGCTGTGTATATCAAACGGTGTTGTAAAGGTTTCTGTATTGATATTCTGAAGAAGATTGCAAAGTCTGTGAAGTTTACCTATGACCTTTACCTGGTCACCAATGGAAAACACGGCAAGAAGATCAACGGCACGTGGAACGGGATGGTGGGAGAGGTGCAACATTCTTCAACGTTGTGTTGTAGTTTCTTGAGAATTTTCTGCAGTAGTTTAATCAGCATGTACTACAGTCATTGCATAAGCACACTATGTAGTAGTTTTATGAGCATGTTCTGTTGTAGTTTAATTAGCAGATCTATTGTAAATGCATGAGAATGTTATGCTGTAGTTTCATGAGCATGTTGTGCTGTACTTTCATGAGCACGTTCTGTCGTCATTGCATATGCACATTATGTTCTTAGCAATCACATTCTGTTGTCGTTTCATTAGCACATTTATTGTAGATGCATGAGAATATTATGCTGTATTTTCATGAACGTGTTCTGTGGTTGTTGCATGAGCACATTGTGTCATTTAATTAGCACGTTTTGCTGTAGTTGCATGAGCATGTTCTGTGATCATTGCACAAGCATGTTCTGCACTCGGTGCATGAGTATATTCTGCTGTAATTTTAGGAGCAATTTCTGTGGTCTGCATGAGCACATCCTGCAGTCATAACATGAGGACTTTTTGCTGTGGTCGTTGCCTGAGCAATCTGTGATTGTTGCATGAGCATGTTATGCGGTTGTGGCCTAGGAACATTCTGCTGTCCGTTACTGTTCTCTCAACTGAAACAGAGATGATGTGGAAAATGGATCTTTTTGTAATGGATATTTGAGTTCTTGCCCTATTCAACATGCAGGGATGCATAATCATTAGCTGACAGTTTGTTTAACCACAAAGTACGTTTGAACCCACTGTCTTAATCTGTGCAGTACGATTCAAAGATATGAATGAATCACACATGCGCTATAGTAAAGACGTCTTCTATTGTTTCCATATCATCACATCCATCAAACTCTCACACAACCTCTGGACATGAACACACAATTTTAAAAACATTTGTGTGGTAAATTTAAGTGCATTTTTACTTGTGATAATGTCATGATTCACTGTTTAATTTAAAACCTGCTCTTACAAGCATAACCAAGCCTGTACACACACACACACAGTCCTGTCCTAGTTTAGTCCTGTGTAGTGAAGTTTAGATATTTAGAGCTAAAATTACCAGCAGAAAGAGAGACAGACAGTCTGATAACCCACTTTCCCTTGTTCTGTTTCTCATCTCTTCATCTATATTTCACACGATTGTTCTGCTTTCATCTCATGATATCTGATCATGTTTCCCTAAAAAGTTATTCTATTAAATTTATATAACTTATATATTAGGTGATAATTCATGTGTCAGTTCATCTGGAAAAACAGAAATATGTATGTATAGTGTGCTGATGGGTGCATTAGCATAGATGTCTTAAGTTTATGTTTCAAATTGTGTCTGCAGGTGGTGTCAAAAAATGCCCACATGGCTGTTGGCTCACTGACCATCAATGAGGAAAGGTCAGAGGTTATTGACTTCTCTGTGCCCTTCATAGAGACGGGCATCAGTGTCATGGTTTCCCGTAGCAACGGCACCGTCTCGCCCTCTGCATTCCTCGGTGAGCATCTCTCCTGTGTTCACTCATCACTGATCACAGATGTTTTTCTCTGTCTTCACTCATATCTGATATTTTTATCTGTATCTTCACTCATCTCTAATGTTCTCTGTGTCTTCACTCATCTCTGATGTTTTCTCTGTGTCTTCACTTGTTGCTGATGTTTTCTCTGTGTCTTCACTTGTCTCTGATGTTTTTCTCTGTGTCCACTCATATCTGATGTTTTTCTCTGTGTCTTCACTCATCACTGATGTTTTTCTCTGTGTCTTCACTCATCACTGATGTTTTTCTCTGTGTCTTCACTCATCACTGATGTTTTCTCTGTGTCTTCACTCATCACTGATGTTTTCTCTGTGTCTTCACTCATATCTGATGTTTTCTCTGTCTTTACTCGTCTCTGATGTTTTCTCTGTGTCTTCACTCATATCTGATGTTTTCTCTGTGTCTTCACTCATCACTGATGTTTTCTCTGTGTCTTCACTCATCACTGATGTTTTCTCTGTGTTTTCAGTCATCTCTAATTTAGTTTTTTCTTTCTGTAGAGCCCTTCAGCGCAGATGTTTGGGTGATGATGTTTGTAATGCTTCTTCTGGTTTCTGCCATCGCGGTATTTGTGTTTGAGTATTTCAGTCCTGTGGGCTACAATCGTTGTCTGGCTGATGGCAGAGGTGACCTCACATGTCATATAGCAGACAAACAGAAACACAAACACAAACGTGTCACACTGGCAGATATGAGGACGTGATAAACTTTTCTGACAAACGGCTATTTTCTGGAGAGATTTCCAGTTATTGCAGGATCTGCACGTACTGTAATTTCCAGAACAGAGTGACAGAGTTCCTGTGATACTGTGAAAGCATCTCGCCACAGATGGTTTTATGTTTCCTGTTTGTTATCAGAATTTCTACCCTTGTTTTAGCAAACTAACACAGACACAAAATCAAAATGTTATTATTATTAATAATATTAGGAGGGCATACATTTCACATAATTTCTGTTTTGATCTTTTTCACCAGAGTTCTGGAGTTACTGGTATTGCACTCCAGTCTTGGTGATTAATAACATTGTTTTCTCACTTTCAGAGGCTGGAGGTCCATCGTTCACTATTGGGAAGGCCATCTGGTTGCTCTGGGGTTTGGTCTTTAATAACTCTGTGCCTGTGCAGAACCCCAGAGGAACCACCAGCAAGATAATGGTCTCTGTGTGGGCCTTCTTTGCTGTGATTTTCCTGGCCAGCTATACAGCTAATCTGGCCGCTTTTATGATTCAGGAGGAGTATGTGGACCAGGTTTCGGGCCTCAGCGATAAAAAGGTATTTTAACAGAAAGATCATGTCATGTTTGTGCCATAACAAATATTGTTTCAAAGCAGCTTTACAGAAAATCAGGCCTTGATGTTTTAAGCCACAAGTGAGCAGTCAAGAGAAGGAAGCTTCATGAGATGGTTAAGGTGGTGAAGTGAGGGAACGCGTCAGAGCTCATCCTCCTCTGGCTTTACAATCAGTGCACCATGTATTATCTGTTTCCATGCACTCATTTAATACTGTTCATTTAATACTGTTCATTTAATACTGTTCATTTAATACTGTCATTGGAATGATTGAATATGGTTAAAATGGTAAGAAGAGGGATGGTCAGTGTTTGAACTTCAGAGAATAAAACATTGTTTTCTTGAGGTTCTGATCTGTCTGTCTGATTTTAGTTTCAGAAACCCAATGACTTCTCACCTCCATTTCGCTTTGGAACGGTTCCAAATGGAAGCACAGAAAGAAACATTCGCAATAACTACAAAGAGATGCACTCATATATGGTCAAATTCCACCAGAGGAACGTAGATGAAGCTTTGTACAGTCTGAAAACAGGGTGAGAGGCATGAACACACAGTGTTTTCATCTGACATGTTTTAGGAAGATGGAGGTCATATCAGTGTCTCCATTTTGTAGACGCTGTTTCGAAGCACAGGTGAGGAATGAGGTACAGAAAGGTGTGACTTTGAGAGGAAGAGGAGCCAAGAGTGGATGTTTTCAAAGTAGCAAATGTTTTTTTCCACATTTCTGTTATGTGACCTTCATCAGATATTTAAAAGACATTGTTCACATCAAGCCCTCAGGCAGCTTTTCTGAAAGGTTAGGAACAATAACAATAAACAGGAATCTGGACCAGAGCAGAAGGTTACAGCAGGTCTTACTATCATCTGCTCTGCAGATGGGTAAGATTGTCAGATGACACCAAACATTGTCAGCAATCTGAATCTGGGTCATGAGATGGGCAGATGAGAGGAACGTCCTCCTGTTCTCACTGGCTTTAAGGGTTTCCTCTGTGTTCTCTTCTGTTTTAAATCACAGAAAGCTGGACGCATTCATTTACGACGCTGCAGTGCTGAACTACATGGCTGGAAGAGACGAGGGCTGTAAGCTGGTCACTATCGGCTCTGGGAAAGTGTTTGCATCTACCGGCTATGGCATCGCAATCCAGAAAGACTCTGGCTGGAAGAGACAGGTGGACCTTGCCATCCTGCAGCTGTTTGGAGATGGTACAGGCACACGCACACATACACAGATCCAGAACAGATTTTTTGTGTTGCTTTATTGGCATGGCAAGTCATTTTACTTTTGTTTTGCCAAACCATTTGCAGCTCAACTGTGTGCAAAGAAAATAATTCCAAACATACAAGAGATCAATCTCTCACAGTCACTCATTATAACCCAATAAAAATGATCACATCTAAATTCCATGTAAAGCGGGAAGCTTAGTTTTGAAAATGAGGGAGACAAATGACTGCATATTGTACAGAAATAAAGCTCATCAAAGTGTCGCACAGGCACATGATGTGTTTTATGTTTCATGTGCTTTTGATGTTGACTGTGAATTTTGAGGCACTTCTGATTTCTGAAACCATCATTTCCTTTCATTAGCTCCTCCCAACCAGGACACAAGGAAAATTCTCACATTCCATTTAACAATTGATATGTTCTTACTAAAAGCGTTTATGGGTCACAGGTTTGAGGGAACAAGGATAACCAGTTTAGGAAATGAGAAGCACCTTCTGTTTTATATATGGCTTGTTTGGTCCTAATTGATTCCAGGTGTGTGCAGTAAAAATGAATAAGGTGTGAATAGTATCTGAATTGAGATAATTGAGATACATGTGCATTTCATGTTTTCACTCTCCTTTGTCTGCTATTTTTTATTTTATTTATGTGCCCAAGAGAGTTGTGTATGAAACCTTGCATTTATAAATGTATGTGTTTTTGCCTGTAAGAATGTAATTATTATTAACTATATCAGTAACTTTTATTTTAGTTTTTTTTATTTTAGTGCACTTCAGTTTTGAGTCTTTTACATATACAAACTCTGTTAGGTCCAAATCCTTCGACTGTAGAAAACCAGCAACATCATTTCAAAGGGCTTGTCTAACTGTAGTGGGAACCCATAACACTTAACATATCCTATTGTGTGTATCTCAGGAGAGATGGAGGAGTTGGAGGCTCTCTGGCTCACTGGGATCTGCCACCATGAGAAGAATGAAGTGATGAGCAGTCAGCTGGATGTGGACAACATGGCAGGTGTGTTTTACATGCTGGGAGCTGCCATGGCTCTGTCCCTCATCACCTTTATTGCTGAACATGTCTTCTACTGGCACCTGCGCTTCTGCTTCATGGGCGTGTGTTCTGGGAAACCAGGGCTTACTTTCACCATCAGCAGGGTATGTCTGTTTTTTAAACATACATATAAAGTTCTCACACACAAGAGAATTTTAATGTCATTAAATGTCATTTTAACGTCTCCTGACAACTCTCAGAAGCACTGAATCATCTCTCTTCCTCTCTCAGGAGATTTACAGCTGTATTCATGGAGTTGAAATTGAAGAGAAGAGCTCAGCGCTGAATTCACCCTCTGCCACTATGAACAACACCCACTCTAACATCCTGCGTCTGTTGCGTACTGCCAAAAACATGGCATCTCTTTCTGGAGTCAATGGTTCCCCCCACAGCGCTATGGACTTCCTCCGCAGAGAGTCTTCTGTGTATGACATTAGTGAGCACCGTCGCAGTCTGGCCGGACACTCTGACTGCAAGGCCCCGTACTTGTCTGAGGACAACATGTTTAGCGACTACATCAGTGAGGTGGAGCGCACCTTTGGCAACCTGCACCTGAAGGACAATAACCTCTACCAGGACCACTACCTCCACCACCATGGGGGCTCTACCCTGGGCCTTACTGGCCCACCCCAGAACCGTCCCCAGAGCCTGGGATCCAGCAGTTCTCTGGAGGGTGGCATGTTTGACTGTGATAGCTTAGCTGGTGGTGCGGCCCCCATCTTCACCACCCAGCCCCATTCTGCCCTTACGCACAGGAACATGAGCAAGTTTGACCTGCTGCAGAGTCAGACTTCTCCATCTGGGCAGGGCTTGAAGCAGGGGCTTGCCGACCTGTATGGGAAGTTTTCATTTAAAGGTGATGCTGCAAGTTCAGGATATATTGTTAACAATGTCTTTGCACATATAACCATCTGTATTTGCACCCGCTGTTCATATTATGCACATTTCCTGTAAATATTGTATATATTTTAACTCCCCTGCACTTATCTTTGTATATAAATCACTGTATTCTTGCTCTTCTGGTTAGATGCTAACTGCATTTCATTAGCTCTGTACTTGTACTCTGCAAAATGACAAAGTTGAATTTAATCTAATCTAATCTATTGCAGGGCATGACCTGTACTGCAGTGGAGCTGATGATGGAAACATCCGTTCTGATGTGTCCGACATTTCTACTCACACAGTAACATATGGCAATCTAGAAGGCAATGCTAAGAAACGGAAGCAGTACAGAGACAGTCTTAAGAAAAGACCTGCATCTGCAAAGTCCCGCCGTGAACTTGATGAGATTGAGCTGGGCTACCGTCACCGCCAGCATCATGGCCATCATCGTCACCATGGACACCGCTCTGCCTCTCCTCCATCTAAATACAAGAGAGGGGGTGGAGTAAACTCATCTTCATATCTCTTACAGGACAAAGAAAGCCTAAGGGATTTCTACCTGGACCAGTTTCGGCCCAAAGAAGGTATCCCACAATGGGAGCATGTGGATCTTACAGATGGTCCCAATGAGGGAGGGAATTGCACTAGCCTGGTGTCAGTGGATGATTTTCTTAAGAGCAAACCCAAGAAGCTGGAAAGCAAGAGTGGTGGCAGCGAGTGGGAATGTCGTAGCTGTCGTGCCAGCAGCGCAGGCAGCAAGCAGACCGCCCTACATGGGGGTGGAGTTCTACATGGTATTGGCACAGGCTACATTGGCAGTGGTAGTAGTTGTGTTGCATCAGGGGGTGGAGGAGGGATAGGGAGTAGCCGCCCCAGTTCAGCCACTTGTATGCGGTGTGAAGCTTGCAAAAGATCAGGTAACCTCTACGACATTAGTGAGGACAGTAACCACTTACTGGACCAGCTGAGCAGCAATAGGGGGCAGACACCAGCGCAGCGTCGCAGGGCCTTCAGTGGGAAACCCCTTCGCCGGCAACATTCTTACGACACCTTTGTTGACCTACAGAGAGAAGAGGCAGGGGGAATAAGTGAGGCTCTGGGGTTTGGAGGGACTGGGGGTATGGTGGGAATCCTGCCACCACCACGCAGCGTGAGTCTGAAGGAGAGAGAGCACTGCATAGATGCCTCCAGCCCCTTTGCACATATATTTGAACAGCACAGAGGTACTGAGCATGATACGGAACGTGACCCACTATTCTACGGAGGTATTGGGAGGGGGAAGGGCGCAGGACCCCCATTCAGTTTGTTCAGAGCAGGGGACGGTGTGCCTCATCGCCGCTCAGTGGGGGAGAGGGATCTGAGAGACAGGGGACTGATGGAAGGGCCAGCACACTCCTTATCCAAATCCCTGTATCCTGACCGAACCAACCACAACCCCTTCATCCCTACATTTGGAGATGACCAGTGTCTGCTTCATGGTGCAAAATCTTACTACATCACCAAGGAGCATCATGGTGACATGCACAGCCCCATGGAAATAACCTCCTTCCTACCGGCATCAGCTGCTTCAGGAGTGATGTCAAACTTAGGCCCGCACTTTCCTGCAGAGCTGTGCATTAGGAACCACCACACCAGCAAGCTGAGCCTCGGCCCGCCTAGACCTTTCAATGGCAGCAATGGACACGTGTATGAGAAACTCTCCAGCATTGAGTCTGATGTGTGAAACAGAGGGAGGTGCTGCCGTACACAACAGGGAAATATTCTGTTATCTACACACAGATTTTAACAGAACACACAGAACTTGAGAGAACTGAAAATGTCATTTCCTGTGAAGTTTACAACTACACCAATGGTTCCATCTCCACGAGCTGGTTGGGAACAAGAGGCATCCATCTGCTGAGTGTGTTTGAGAAAAAGTGCAATAGCGCAGATGGTGGCGTGTTTCACCTCCATCCCTTGCCATCTCTCATCATTGTTATTCTCAAACCAAAACAGCCCAGATTTGTACTCTTCTCTAATGTGAAGATGAAATCATTAAGTAAAATGAATGCATATTGATATTATTAACAGGGTAATAATTGTACCTCAGAGACATTGTGAAGACTGAATCTGATTGGTCTTCAGCAGGTTGTATTTGTCTTTGATTTCCCACAATTTCCTTACTGTTTTCTAACCGTACTTCAAAGGCCTTTGGCTATAGACACTGAGACAAGGTGAGTGTTAGGAACATTTGAATGTGATAATCAGTCCAGTCTCCACATCAATGTATCCGTGGCAACAGCCTCTCCCATGCTGTTCACTGCCAGGTCCTGCAGGGGGAGATCAGCATCTGGGGCAGTCTGCTGAGTTTTCTGCCAGTCATTTATATTCAAGTCTCTACTGCCATGATCTTTCATATCAGATCCTAAATCATGTTGCTGTGCCCACAAATACCGTTACATGTTTGGAAGGTGAAGGAGGTTAAATGATAGTGTAAGGTCAGTATGTGTTTGATTTTCTTGTAAATACATTTCTCTTTATATTAACAGACAAGGTCAACCTTTAATATAGCTTTTTCAAATATTTAACAAATAACCAAAATAAAGATAAAAACTGAACAAAATATCAAAAACAAAAATATGCAGCGTATAGTAAAAACATTACTGCTCATAAGTGATATTTTAAAGGATCGTTTGCTTTTTAAATTCATGTTTGTTACTGAATTCTGATCGTTAACTGCCTCCTAACCAGCTTTGTTTTAGACTTGCCTTTATTCCTTTTACTAGAATGTAACAAAGCTGCGCAGTGTCGTTGTGGACATAATTAGTTTACTCAGTTAGTTTACTGAATAATCCTTGCTAAGTTTCTCTTAAATTATGTTGAATGTTTGGCCACCCCATGATAAGCTTTCCAGATTCACACACAGAAACTAACTAGCAATCTATACATGTTAACTAGCTGTCTACACAATCACATAAAAGAAGAACTAAAGATCATTTTTACATTTGTTCCCAAAGCTTAGTGAACAGTTCTGCTAGCTAATAAATCCTCCATACACACACAGATCTCTGGCTTCTACCATAGAGAGTGTTTTATGATCTAAAGCAGGGGTGTCACACTTGGCTCCTCGAGGGACAATGTCCTGCAGAGTTTAGCTTCAACCTTCTCCACACCTTCCTGGAAGTTTCTAGTAATCCTGAATACTTAGCTGGATCAGGTGTGTTTAATAAAGATTGAAGCTAAAATCTACAGGACACTGGCCCTCCAGGAGCTGAGTTTGACACCCCTGATCTAAAGCAAGGCTTG
>JAZGTH010000051.1:910000-937500 GCA_036877525.1 Chromobotia macracanthus
AAGTGTTTTAAGTAGCACAGTTGGGAAAATGTAACTAGTACATTAGTTATATATTTTTTAATAAAATCAATGTAATTTAAATGTAGGATTACTATATAAATGTCTACTAAGACTGAACTTATTTTTAAAGCATATCTATATTTATATATTATATTTATATATTTATTTATACCTAAATATATTTGTCGGTAGTACACTTATTTCAATGCACGAAAAATCAGTTTAATTATTGGTGGCATTTAGTATACTTTTTCAAGAGCACTGAAGTACAACTGAAGTAGAAATATACTTTAGTGTATTTACAATGTATAACTTTTACTATTTTATTTAGCGCAAAAATAAGAATGTACTACAAATGTACTTGCTTGTATTTAAGCATTTTTAGTGCGTTCAGGTGTACTACATAACGTGGGAAATGATTGTGTTGGTTCTCATAGGAATCGTTTCATGCCATTATGTGGCGCCGCTTCGTTCCCTGCAGAATTGCCTTGCGACACGCAGCTCTGAGTTTAAAGCTTTACGTGGAGTTTACAGTATATTGGCTTCAGTCGTGACAAGTTTTACATTTTGAAATTTCTCAAAAAACTTAAAATAAAAGCGTAAGGTATTTATAACCACAGATAATTATTATCCATAACAAATTAATTACAAAACCGACCCCACCGCAGAACTCCAGCTTTAGGTCAATGTAAAAGTGAGTCAATGTAAAAGCAGATTCAAGCTGGAGAACTTGCGCCCCCTGCAGGGCACACGTGTATTGCACTAAAGAAAGAAAAGCGTTTACACACGAAAAAGGATATGAATGTTGACGATTGTGAATGTCAGATTTGATCAAGGCATATAATCACGAACTTAGAAGAGCCACCGTTGACGGTTTAGCTAATGAAACAAGCGAGTGATAATGTCTAGATGATAAACCGATGAGAAATCATGTTGTGAAAGTTTTCACTTTGAATCCTGTCGAAAGCACGTTTTTGCTCTATAAAGTGCGAGTGTTAAGCAGAACTTTTACATCACTCTGAGTGATCTGATCGTGTGATGCTGCTAGTGTTGCCTGGTTACAACAGAGGTATAAAAGCCTGTGTTAGAGAAGACTGCACATTACTGTCTGTCTGCATGTTACTGTGAGAGAAAAATCTTTGTTTATCATTCTGGACATCGTGGCTTTTACAATGTCAAATTCTGTTTCAGTCTTAGTCATTATAATTTAGTAAAATGAAACAGAATGATGATTAAGATGTTGTTTCAAGGATGGTGCCCCCACTGTTGCTCTCTGAAGTTGTACCACAAAATAAGGTGGTTAGGTGGGCATGTCTTTATCAATCACTTTATATTTATCATCTTTTTTAATCCGTCTTATATCAATCACTTTATATTTATCATCTTTTTTATTCTGTCTTATATCAATCACTTTATATTTATCATCTTTTTTATTTTGTCTTATATCAATCACTTTATATTTATCATCTTTTTTATTTTGTCTTATATCAATCACTTTATATTTATCATCTTTTTTATTTTGTCTTATATCAATCACTTTATATTTATCATCTTTTTTAATCCGTCTTATATCAATCACTTTATATTTATCATCTTTTTTATTCTGTCTTATATCAATCACTTTATATTTATCATCTTTTTTAATCCGTCTTATATCAATCACTTTATATTTATCATCTTTTTCATTCTGTCTTATATCAATCACTTTATATTTATCATCTTTTTTATTCTGGAGATGAAGTAGCATATTGTTCTGTTACTCTTACCTTCTGTTGGCTTACTTCTTCCTGTATTACAACATCCACACGACATTTCAAACCATAAGCATCAAACAAGATAAAGAATGGCAGATTATTACCTCATTTGTTGTTTACAGGTTGGAAAGCCTGTGTTATACAGGGAGAACAAAACAAAGACTGAATATTAAAATTGCTGAACTTACAAATGCTGTTAAATCCATCAAAATGTCTGTTGCATTTAAACATTGTTGTGGACAATGGTTGGGGGACTTGAAGTCAAAAAGATTTAAATCCACTGCTTGTTGAGTATTACAATAATATTAATATTATGCAACGAAATTTCTTCTTGTCTAAGTGAAGGTCTTAGAGCTGATATTTGAATGAAACGCACTGCATCTTGATACAATTTATTCATTTATCATGCATTGATGTCTGTGTAAATATGTGGCCTGTGATTTATCCACACTTAGGCCGCTGTGATTCAGTTGCTATGGTAACCATGATGGAAATAGACGTGTATCTCCATAGGAGCCGCAGAGCGAGTTATTGTTGAGTTGGGGGTGGGGGTGCACATGACATTAGGTGTTATAAACTGAACTATTGCTTTGCTTGAATGAACGACGCGACCGTGGCAGCGGACAGTCGCAACACGTCACCATCTGTTACCGGCCTGTACCAAAAAACCTGCAACCGCAGACCCTGATGCATAACTGCACAAGCGCACAATAAGCAAAACCAACCAGCAATCTGTTTTCACAGGCGTACATTTACGCAAATGTAGCCGTAACATCCATACAAATGCTGGAGAATCACACACATTAAAGCAAATGTGTAAACATCATAAACGTTCATCAACTTCTGTCAACAAGTGACGCGTCAGCACGACCAGAGCAGCGCGACTTCACAGGCTGTGCATCAGTAATACCGTCCAGATGTGCCGGAGTTTGTGCGCTGCGGCGTTGCGTTGCTGTCGCGTCAGACGCGTGTGCGTGATGGATGCGGTGCACGCGTGAGGGGGGCGGGAGCGTGTGGACCGCTCGAGCTCCTCTGCTTCGTTTTCTGACGTGAGAAAGACAAAAGAAAAAACACGGCAGAAGACAAACTGCTTCGCGTCAGTAGGAAACTGAGGCCCGGTCGGTTCCGTGAGGCGGTTGTGCGCGGCGCGTGAGCCGCGGGTCGGTGTGGGCGGAGCGGCGGGCCGCAGGAGTCGAGCCCGTGGAGATCAGACGGGCCTGTCCGGTAAAAACATCGTCATATTATCAGACATTAGTGATGATGTTGTGCTCGTTTCTGTGCGTTTCCAGCATCAGACCATCAGTGTGTGAGTGATTCGCTCAGAATCGTGTTGATTTTCACACAGTCTCGCGCGTTTTGAGAATGTAAGTGGCGGCGCGCGTCGTGTTACTCATTTGTGTTTGACGCGTTTATAAAGCGGCAGATTTTCGCATGAATTTAGTATTTCTGCGGGAATCTGTCGGATATTGTAGAGCTAATGCTAATGTGCACAGAAGAAGAAAATAAAGCCATGAAGTCATCCGCGGCTCTGATGGAGTCACTTTATTTCTCGATTGTTCCGAGTCAATATCATGTCGTAAGTCATTAACTCCAGATTTTTCTTTAATCTAACACACACACACACACACACACACACAGTGATAATGTCATTGGACATTGACTGGAGATCATCACCGACCATCACCTCACCCCCACATTACAAATACAACACTTACACATCATACACATCACCTGCATACACATGCACACATATGAAATACACAACAACAACAACAACAACAAACACTCAAGTGCACATACAGTAACAAACGCACACAGAGCACACACGCAAACGTGACGCGCTTCTTTAACACTTAGATCTGTTAACTAGTCCGTTACACGACTAGTACAGAAGACCGTAGCCATAAACTCATTTCCATTGTATGAGAGACGGAGGATAGACACGCGACTAATGATCCCATTAAAGTGCCGGAGACCCTCATTAAAGACGCAGCTAATTAAACACCGATACCACCGATGGATGAGGCTGTCTGCAAGCGGGACACTTCGGAGATTGTAGGTGATGCATTTATTAGCAGGATCTCAGATACACTAAAAACAATGATGTTTGCTCCTTGTCCAGTGTACTCAATTAAAACAAGTGTGTTTCAAACTTCAAACAGATTCATCCATTTGAGATGGGACTGCACAAATGATTTTTATGGGACTGGACATGGAGAGAAAATGTAGAAATAAAGGGTTATTTTATTCAGTTTCACGAAAGATGAGAAAAGGGAAAGTCTATATGTTAAATGTTGTTATGTTGCTTGTGTTGGTGGGTTTAGGTGGTTACCTTATTTGGTTAGGTTTGGAATAATGTTGCATTAGAAATAATCTGTTTTTTGCTTTGGTTAGAAAGTTATTGCAACTAGCTACTTTTTCAGCATGTTTAAAATGCTGGTCTGTGTGCTACTGCTATTTGTCAATGTTTAGATATTTTTTAGGTTTGCAGTACATTGCGCTTGAGTAGTGTTTTGTGTACATGTTCGTTTTGTCCTTGTTTGAATGTTGATCGACTAGCCATGATTGAATTACTAGAAAACTTGTTTTTTGTTTCTGTTGAATACAGTAAATCTGAAAGGTCTTAACTTGTTTGATTGCAATCTAAATATTGAAGAGTTAATTGATGAAAAACTGAAACTGATTCTGTTACTCATCCCCATGTTTCAAATCTATATAATTTTCCTAATTTAATTAAAAACAAAAACCGAATGGTGCCTTGTCTCTTTTACATATAATGAAAGCTTACAGTGACCACGGGGCATCTAAAAGCCAGTATCATACAATAGCTTTGTGATGAAAAGACTAAAGTTTCTGTCTTCACTGCAGATCTCATTAATGCATTCAAACTTGAACTGATCTGTTAGAGAAATGGTTTACTGTCCTCTATAATGAATTATCAAACAGTCTCTGTAGACACTACATATCTCAGATCATGGCCAATGCATGTCTAAAATCCCTGTGTTATCAAAAGCATTTCATAGGAACAAACTATATTTATTTTCTTTTCTGCTTTTTCACTTTGGCTCTAGTTTCTGTGTTACTCAAATGTACTCTTGAAAACTTGGCATTGTGGTAGTTTTGTATGAAAACTTACTTGTGATTGCGAGGTGATGAGGTGTCTGCTAAGTGAGTAAATATAAATGTGATTTATCGTTTTGTGTTTTTTAAACAAACATCCCCCTATGAGAGAACTGTGAGGAAGACATTGGGTTCATTCCTTTACCTGACCAAGATTTTGTTGCATTGCAATGGATAAAACAGCTCTGTGTATGTTTATAATCTGAGAAATCATTACTGACCTGAGAGAGATGTACGCTTGAATCACATTCATCCATAAGAGTGTTTGAAAGGCCACACCAGCTCATTCTTTTGACTGTTTTTTAATTGCATTTGTTCACTAAAGAAGTTATCTGCACAGTTAGAGTTGAAATTAATCTTTAGATTAATCTTTTGTTTTGTCTAAAACGGACAAACTTTTTCTTAAAAGTTTTGGATAAGAGTGGCGTGTTAGTTTAAATAGCTAGTTTAAACAGCTAGTTTAAACAGCTAGTTTTAACAGTTGTTTTTGAGATCTAGCATATACCTTAAAGTTGATATTATGAGTTGGTCTATCACTTTGTTTTTGTGGTGTAGACACGTCCAGCAGGAGCCTGATGTTGATTTATACACTCTTCTGTCCACACCTGCCACACAGACACTCTTCCACATCACAACTAATTACCAATAAATAATATCAATGTCAATATTATTAACAAATAATATGACAGATTTTTGTTATGACTGAATAACTCTTAAATTTGTTCCAATATAGCGGTAAAAATAGGTTGTGAGGGTCATTTTATGTTACCCTTAAGACCAAGATATGATAAATAACATGTAGCCTGCAGTTCACATTTTGCCTGTTGTAGCTTAAGTGTTGAATGCAATCATATGTATATCATAAGTACTTATCATAAGTAATATAACATAGACTGTCAGCAGCTCATGTACCAGCAACACTACCAGCAACGCTAAGAAGCATTTTCCATCAAGTTAGATGAGCTTCAGCTTGTGTATGGTGATGTTCAGATGGGATTCTGTTGTTTAACAGTTTGCTATTTAGGTTATAGTTTGTTAAGGTGATGTAGTAAAACAGCCTGTTTTTGGCAGCTCATTAAGCTACATCTATCTTATTAGTGTTTATATGTTAGTTAAACTCATTTTAAATAAAAAAATATTTTTAATTAAAAGCACTAGCTTAAACATAGAAGACCCATGTTTAAGTATGCTTGTGGATTGTAAACTGACAGTAGACCATGTGCACCTATTTTATTGTGGCGCCAACGCTGATTGTTCTCTCTTGTAGTTGGTTGTTGTTTTGTTGTGGGGTGTGGTTCCTGACAGATTGCTTGGGGGGAGTGTCTGGGGGAGGAGGAGATAGTTTCTGCTTCGTTTTTGGGGAGAGTCAGTGTGTTTTGTTGTTTTTCCTTGTTTTTTATAGGCAATAAATCGGCCCACTTGGGTATGTTTTTTCAGTATCCTGTCTTCTAACTGTCTTTTAGCAAATTTAAACAATGTGACAAAATGAATGATTATTGTCATTTATAGTACATATACATATAGCATTAAAGTATTGATTAACCAGTAAGATCTGAATTATTTATGTGCTGTGTTTTCACTTTTTGTAGACCATCTCAAAGAAGAAACAATCATATTGAGAAGATAGGACCTAACAAGCAACTGGATGGCATGACACTGACCATGGAAATTCTGAAGCTTGGACCACCAACACTGAAAAATATCTTACAGTAAAGGACAATTGTTGGACGCACAAGGAAACAAACAAGAAGAATAGGATCATGCTGGAGTCAATAGCTAATATGGGAACAGACACTTGTTTGGATAAAGCTGGACATTATTTGGTAGTGCAGATTTAAAAAATGTGACTCGAGAGATTGTCGAAAATCCCAATCACACAGGAATGTGAAAAAAAATTCACAATCTTGTGAAGTTTTTTTTTCTTTCTCATACTATTTGCAGTATTAGTGAACACGTGCCAAACAGAAAAAGCTTTTTTTGTCAATGAACTATTAGAATTCCACTGCATAGCTGTTACCCATTTGCACAGTTACCAGAAGGCAAAAACATAACTAGTTGTGTTTTTGGTGGAATTCTTTACTTTTTGGCTGACAGAGACATTTTGTGACAACACTAAACCTGATTTCATTTTCCATAGTTCTTTGAATTTAGTGCCAAACCACGTAGTGGCTATTGTGTCACCATTTCTATTAATGAATGTGACGTTGCTATATTTTTGACCATCACATTGTTTACCATTTACATCTGTAAGTCAAGCAGCAAATTTATTCTGTTAGTTTTGTAAAGCTCACTTTGGATCAGCGGACATTTGCTGGTGTCTCCTGCATTGCTGATACACGTGTCAACAGTTTCACTTTTTGTAATCTCCAGTTTAAAGTCATGTTTATATGATTCTGTAATCTTTAGCTACTGTAAGGCTAAAACAAAACATTCCACTTTACCCTTTGGATACTTTTAAGAAGAAATATTGCCAGTAGCAGCTCATCCAAAACTCTGAAGATGCAGAATTTTCCCAATAGTCCAGTACCACTTCATCCAGGATTTAGCAGAAGAGGAAGTGTTGTCAGTTCTCCGTATCAATCCCATGCTTCAGACCTTCAAATATCTCCCAGATCCTTAGAGGACTATGCTGTCATGCAGCAAGCTCAGTCTAACCTGCAGAGTCATGGGCAGCATCTGCACTTGCAGAGTCAACAGCATCTTATACATGCTCCTCCTGTACGTGGTTATGGATCTAGGAGAGTGACTGGAGAAATGACACAGGGAAACACTAACAGTGGGAACTCTTATCGCAAGGAAAGTATTGATTATTATTTTTCAGTAAGTGGGCGGGAAAGAAGCAAAAGAGGATATGGTGCAGGATTTAGGTACACAAATATGGATGAACATGCACCTCACCACTACCAACATTTATCTGCGTCGGGGTCAGCCTCTGGAATGATTTCCCCTTACCCTGCTGATTATGGCTCCAACACTGGCTCTGGAGTTGGGGGTAATAGCAGCAGTGGCGCTGGTTCGTTTTCTCCCTCCCAACAATACAGTATGGCTCCTAATACTTCAGTACAATCAGGTGGTCAAATGCATCAGCGACAACATGGTCAGAAATATCCTTCATTTCACCAAGAATTACATCAAGGTCAGCATCATCGGGCATACACTCTTTCTGGAAACAGAATAAATGCTCAGTTTGGACACTATGCCCCTGTTAATACAACCTCAGGCTCTACTGGAATGTATAACTCCCCACCACAAAGATACGATGTGAGTGGCAACAGCACGGATGCCAAAATTAATAACTCACCCACTCAGTCAAATCCAAATTCTAATCCAAGTTCATCTGCCTCAAACAGCTGTGAAAATGTGGGAAAAAGCTACTCATCTTCTGCTCTTGCACCATATTCACCACAACCTCAGTCCCTTCACAAGCATGCTCCTCACTCTCAGCGTGCCTCCCAAGGCACTGTAGCAGCTTATGACCCTTCCCTCAAAATGCAGCATCATGCCCCTACCCAAGGACATGCACACAAAAAAATTACCCATTCCTCTATCCTCTCCAGTCCTGCTCTACCTCCACAACCGCTCCAAGACATTGCTAAATCTCCAATGCATTCCCAGAATCAACAGACTCGCATTCATCAAAACTTCAGTCCCATATCTAACCCCTCCCCTGCTCCCTCTGCTGTACAATCTCCAAGCTGCAGCTCTTCTTCTTCTCCTCTAATGGGGAGTTCAGAGGGAAACAGTACAGCTACCCAAATGCAGCCATCATACCTTCCCTCTGTTTTAAACACTCATAGTAGTCAAAGTCATGGGCGACTTTTACAGGCTGAACCTCAGCTGAGCCCAACTCCTAACTCTAATAGCAGCATCAGTAGTTGTGGTAGCAGTTTAGGAACTAAGACAGTTGGTTTAAACCACAGTGCAGGGATTGGTCACACTGCCATAAGTCAAAACAGAATGAGCCTAGGTCATCAAGAGGGTATAGGGAAAGATGGCTCCCTTTACCGTCATGATAAACTCTTGCAGGACCCTGGTCTAAATAGCCTCAATGCTCTGACCTCTCAAGTAAACAATTTGCCTAATACAGTGCAACACATGCTGCTAACAGACACTGTGCTGTCCCAGAAGAAGAAAAGAGATGCACATCAGATACCGCAGGGATCTCAGAGCCAAAACAAATTTGCAATTTCCAGTGTCAGTGGTGAGACTGCAGTGAATGAAGAAAGTTCAGAGATGTTGGAAACAAAGGGGGATCAGCTTAAAAGAAATAGGCAGGCAATTGGAGCTAACAGTGAATCAGAACCACCAAACTGCCCACCATCAGAGACCCATATGCAGTTAGAACAGAGTCAGCATGGGTTGGAGCTGAAGATTAACACTGGAGTTATTTCAGCTGCTTCTAAACAACTGGACACTGGGTCTTCAACTGTACTTTTTGAAACAAAAACAACCAAAACTTCTTCGTCCTCACCGCACCACTCATCGGTTCATCTTTCTGCAGAACCCAGCACAAAACAACAGTTATATTCTTCTGCTCCACCATCTCCTACTCAAACAGGACATCTAAACTGTGTATCTGAAAGAGACCTTGGTAATGATAATAATGGAATGAAGGGGAAAAAGATCCAAATTATTAAAAATGAAGAAAGTGAGGTTGACAGTGGAGATCCTCACTGTCATAGGGAAAATTCAGAGAATAGTTTTGTCAAGCTTAAGGAAATACAATCAGTCCCTCCCATACAGAATGAAGCAGAGAAAGATGGAAATAGTAGCAATGCACAGAAATCTGAGAATTCAAACAAACATGAAAATGTTTCTGAACAACATAATGTTGGAGGCGTTGGGGTTATTGTCTCTGCACGCTCTGAAATGAACACTGAATCAAGTAAGCACACAGGAGACAAATCTTCACGGTGTGGCGTTTATCAGTACCCAAACAAACACAGCTGTCCTGAGGAGCAACATGATGTCAACATCTTAAGAGAGACAAAAAATCACAATGGAGAAGGGGAAGTCTGCATGGAAACATATGCTTTACAATATAATATTTCCCCTAAGCATGAAATTGGCCAAAACATAACCCCAAATCATTCTCATACCATTTTGTATAAATACAGTAAACCTGAGGTACATTACAATGCCTGCATGAGCACAAAGAACAAGGGAAAGTCAGGACCAGGACGTGGAATGGGCACAAATAGATACCAAAGTTATCATCAGCTACAGGCTAACTATGGATCTATTGTCAGGAAGGACACTGGTGTTTTTGATGTGGAAGGGGGAAAGGGTGTTGTATCAAGAGGCCTTGAAAGCAGTTCTCAGTACCAGCAATTGTTTCCTAGTCTTTTGCAAGAAGTTCTACAAGGCCATCACTTAGGCAGACGCTATGGATGTCCCGATCAGACGTCTCCTGTTCATAATCAATCTCAAGATACATCCCAGCATCGTTATCAAACCAGACTACCATATGGTATGATGGAAAGTATAAGTTCACATGGAATGGGCCCTCAGCCAGTTATGGGTGGACCTAATGTGCAATTTAATCAAGTGGCCTCTAGAAAACCACCCAATTTAAATCAAAATCAGGGACCAGATAAAGAAGTTGTTTTAGGCCCACATCATCCCATTTGGAATTCTGAAGCACAAAGACCAAACCTAACTCATAGAATCCCCTTAGAAAAAGGCAAAACCAGTCTGTCTCCCAGCCGGTTCACTGACATGCAGCAGTCATCAGGCCTCCCAACAGGAGCCCTTCCAAAGCACATTAATTTAGATGACTATTCTTTGCAGCATCGAAAACCATCCAGATATGGTACCTCTCCCTCTGCTGTGGAACAGCTTCTTTTAAAAGAAAGTGAACCCTTAACATGTGGTGTTGGGCCTGTCAGTCAAACTCAGTCTCAGACAGCCTCATCTTCAGGAAGACGGTCAGTAATCTGTGATGTGTCGCCTTCACGTCTAACAACTCCAGAGAGAGACAGGGGAATCTCTGGACCTTCAGTCATTCAGCAGCCATTTTCATCTTTTGGATCAAGTGAACAAGATTGTTGCAAGGAGGAAATAAAGGCAAGGAAAGAACAAAACAAAGAGGACAAATCCAAGATTGATTCTGCAAGGCAGAATGCTGATGGTTTCAGCAACACGTCACCTGGTAAGGAACCAAATAAATCCCTCTGTTCCCCTGTAGATGTTGATTCTGACGTGGAAAGGGTCAGTCGTGCCAAAGGCAACAGTGAACCCACCAGCAACCTGCCATATCTTTCTCAAATGTCCTCAAATCCTTTGTCCTCACCACAAAGACACCAGTCATATTCTCAGGCTGTTGATGGTTTTCAAGCATATAGGGTTAGTGACACCAGCGACGGAACAAAAATGGTCTCCCACTCCATGCCTCATCGTCCATCCCACACAGTTACAGCATATACTAAAGCTACATCCTCTAATAACAAATTACAAGCATTTTCACAGAGTTTATTATCTCAGGACCAACCCAACTGGATTCCTGACAAATATAGATTAAAAGGTATGGACATGAATGTTCCACAGAGATTGTCTGAACAGAAGTGTAAGACCCAAACTCCAGGTGATATTCTGCCTAGTCAGCATAACATATCTCAGCAGCACTCTTATTCCGTATCACACTTTGACATGAAAATGTGGGATGCTTATCCTGAAAAAGAGGGAGCTGGACAAGCACCTACTGCAATTACTTATGAGCATGTTGGTTCTCCACCATGCACAAATACTGTTCCTAAAATAAAAGAAGGGGATATTTCAGACAGGAGTGCAGAGGAATCAGTCAAATTGTTCATCTCGATGACTCCAGATGGTGTTTTCAACCCTGCTGGGCACACCAGTAAAGCTACACAAGGCATTCAACAAGGGCAGAGAATGACCAAAACTGGAGCGTCCGGTGAAACAAACCCTCTAATTATGAGAAGAAGAGTTAGATCATTTATTTCTCCTATTCCAGCTAAGAGGCAGCATCAGGATGTTCCAATTCAACACTCTGATTCTAGATATGTAAGCAACAATTGTACTGGCAACACTGATACTCAGCAAAAATTGGGGTCCCCTAAGGCTCAGCAATCCATGTCCATTTCCAGCTCACCCCCACAGTGCAAAACAAAGATTCTTCCCCCAAGAAAGGGTCGTGGTCTAAAACTTGAGGCAATTGTGCAGAAAATTACTCCCAGTGTGAAAAAAACTACCTTCAATAATGGTCATGCAGATACTGATTACTCAGAAGCGTCTTTTTACACATCTAACATATCAGACCCTGAAGGTGGCACATCATTTTCTAGTGTTCCTCAGGGAGAGGAGGGCTGTTTATCTTACCTTGATGAGTCTCATACTTTAGATGATATAATGCTGTATAGAACAGTTGAAGATGCTTACTCTTGTGATTCTCAGTCTCTTAAACCGGCTGCAACAACTTCAAGCTGTGGTGCCCTTAGAGGTATGCCAAAAGATTTTGACTTTGGACTAGGTGCTGCTGGATCTTCAGGGTCTTTGGTGGGTGAAAATGATAAGGATGATTTTGCCTTGTTAGGACCCCTGCCACCACCACCTCCATTGCCTTGTCCTGTACAGGGATCCCCTCCACCATCTTCATCTGCATTATCTGACATACAACAGTTTACAAACACTTACCAACAGCTGGAAACCAGACGAAGTGAGCAGTCAGCTGCTAACCTGCTAAGGCAAAAGCTGCAAGAAACTGGCATGGGCTTTGATGATTATGCAGCTGGGGATTACTATGATACCACTACTGGTCATAGTCAAAATGCTGGGCATCACCTCCTCTCTAGTACTCAGCACCAGATGACCTCTCTTAAGATGGCAAATTCAGAGTCTAAACCATCGGAAAACATTGTGCCCAAAGGTTATTTCCCATCAGGAAAGAAAAAAGGTCGCCCAGTGGGCAGTGTGAATAAGCAGAAACGTGCCCAAGCTCAGATTGCCAATGCAGCAACAAGCATACCTGCAGCCCCTCATACCTCTCCTACAAGCACCCTTCAATCTGTCCCAATCTCAAACATTGCAGGTGAGGTGCCACAAACATCTACACCACCTGACCAGGAATCTTGTCCACCTGTGGTGCCTCTGGCTAAAACCGAGGTGGTGAAGGTGGATGTAGAAAGTGAGGAAACCCAGCCAGAGAAAGATGTTAAGCCTGTTAGACATAGACAGAAAAAGGAAAATGAGGGCAGTGAAACTGCTGACTCAAGTGGCAGGCAGAGAAGGAGAAGGAGAGGAATGTCTTCCAAAGACAAGCTGGACACTCAAACTAGCAAGAGGGGAAATATGGGCCTTTGTGGAATATTCTCAGATGCCAGGAATATTGTTTTCTCTCCATACATACATGTGGAGAAAAAGATATCAGAGATTGGGGCAGTTTGTACAATAATCAATGCTGAGGATGAAAAATCAAAAAGTGGAGCCAAAGCAAGTCATTTTGGGTTTGATACCCCATTAAATACATCACTGTCATCTCAGCTAGTGAGAAGAGAAAAGGAACATGAAAGGACAAAGGAAAATTGGGTATCTGAGCAGGTTGATTCTGCTTTGCAGTCAGGAAAAGCACTTCCTACATCTGGATTTGTTCTGCCTGGGCCTGTGACGGCAGAGGCTGGGCACCCTGGTCGTCTTCTGTGCTGCCTTTGCCAGAAATGGGCCAATTACAAAAATCTTGGGGATCTTTACGGACCCTTTTACCAGGCTGAATATGCAATGAAGCTCCCTAAGAATCAACCTCAAATTCGTCAAACCTTGTCCTGCCATGGGGCAGCTACTACAAGTCTCAGTATGACAGGTTCAACAGAATCAACTCCCCAGGATTTACAATTACAAGACCCTCAAAATGTCAAGTCATCTACAGACAGTGATTGCACAGTAAGTCAAGCAACAAACCCAACATCTCCAGCCACTACCATTGGCACTGCCTCCCCCAATGTGGGTGAGGAAATACCTTTCCAGAATACTAAGAACAACAGCTCTGCCTCAAAGGTAACCCCTCACACCTGGGATCAGGCAGAACAACTGGCATGTGGTCTGGGATCATCAAAAGTGCAAGAACTCGATAGTGTGTCCTTGCTGAAGCAGCTGCAGATAGAAGATACACAACAAAGGCCCCAGCACAGAAAACTGACATCTCATCCGCGCTTCAAAAGAAGACATAAATCTAGTGAAGATTTACCTCGAACTATCCCTATCAACAGCAAAGCATCCCTGCCATTCCAGCCTCCTCCACCCAGCCTAGACTCCAGAGGCCTGATGGCCCAGCTAGCCCAGCTCCCACTAGTGCCACTAGACCCTGAAGAGCTGTGGGTGCATGAAAGCTGCATTGTTTGGACCAGTGGGGTGTACCTAGTTAATGGGAGACTGTATGGCCTTCAGGAGGCACTAGATGGTGCTAGAGATGCAGTAAGTGGAAAAGTTTGCATTTTATGTTAGAAAGCACATTATATTACGTGACATTCAATAGACATTGTATTTTTAAAAGAGTAGTTGGTTACTGTAGTTTTAATATTATTAGCTTTGCTTTTTTTCCTTTCTATTTCATTCCTCAGAGCTGCTCTCATTGTGAGATGGTGGGCTCAACACTTGGCTGCTACAGTAAAGGCTGCACACATAGGTACCACTACCTTTGTGCCATCGAGGCAGGTGAGGCATTAAATCACGGTGCTGTGGACTTGTATGTATAAAAGCAAAAAGAGACTTTGTGATGATTTAAACTAAATGCTAAATTGTTCTTATCCCTTTTTCATAAAGATTGTGTTCTAAACGAAGATAACTTTTCTCTGAGGTGCCCAAAGCACAAGGTAAGAGAGCACACTTCCCCATTTTTTTCATGGTGTCATAGAAAAAGTTGCTATGAGGCAGTAGGCTGTGTGTTCACCAAAGCATTTTTTTATGTGGCTGAGAACACCATGTGGTCTGCTGAAAACGCTGGCTGTCAGTGCTTGACACATGACAGTTGAGACATTCATTTGATTGCTGTGGTACTGAATATCCACAGAAATGATGCTACTATCTTATTTCACAAATTTTTTTTAACAAATAATATTGTGGTAGCAGTCCGGAATATCATCTGATACAGATATGTGTCAAAGACCAGCTTTTATATTAACGTCTCCATTGTTTTTCAGTTGTCATACAAGTAGAATTTGACTTTTGGTTGCTGTGGTGTTTGATCCGCCCCTCCTGTACTGTAATTGGATGGCTGGGCCAAAGTCACATTGATAAGTGCAGCATATTACCCAAAGTTGAACATTTTTTATGGGTACCGGAAAAAAAACAGGCTCTGCGTCTCTGATGATGTGACAGTCTAGACGCATCCTCTCATAGTGCTTGAATACAAGTGTAAAGTGTGTATGTGTTCTGTTTCCACAGAGCAATAGAATTGCTAAGCCTGGAGCTGCATATCTGGAGCAGTCAGAGAGAGGATGAACATACACAAAACAAGTCACACACAGATCAGACGTGAGTAGATTCACATTAATCTCAACTATTTGTCCTGCAAAGTTTGGCACTGATGTAACCCTATGGATAATGTTGAGTTGCAGAGTTAAGGTTAGGTATGTTTCTTTACTAAAACTTCAAGGCCTGGTTGGGTCTTCACACTCTTGTTCCTGTGGATTCATTGTGTTGTCACTGAATGGCATGTGTGCTCTACATGTTTCAGGTTTTTCAGCAGGATGGCTGTCTGGCTGTGTGAGTTCAGCTTAACTCTGACCCCATTGTGCTTGCCATGGAGTTGCCATGTTACCAGTGGATACCCATGGTTACTGATAGATACATTTTGGAATGTAAAGTTCAACGTCTTTTCCTAAAAACATTAGTAACTATCAGAAAACTGGTATGTCATTTCATTTATCACCTGTTCTTTGGAGAAAAGCAAAACAACATGGAGGCAAGAGCAGACAACAATCAAAGCAGAGGATTGGACCTAAGATGAAGAAACGTTAACTGCCTTTCAAGATCAGAATTCAGTTGGCAGGGAGTTCACAATGTATGGCTTTTGAATCCATTGTCCATGTTATATCTTTGTTTGTTTATTCTATAAATTTGAAACAGTGTTTTGGAGTGTATTGATTACAAAAGACTGAATTAAGAAAAGGGGACCATGTATAAAAAAGGAAGGACTCAAAGATTGAGGCAGTTTATTTACACCTGTTCTATGTAGTATTTTATCATAACTCATATTACCATTATTTTAAGCCTCACTATTGTTTTAATCAGTATTTTACCCTTAGATTCAGACTGAATCTCCATATCACTAATCAGACAGTCGGAAAGGGGAGGACCAGACTGTCAAGCCCTTATGACATCGTTGAACATTCTTAGTGACATTCTCGTGGAATGTTGAGGTCCAGCTGCCACAGAGACATTGTTGTCATGGAGACCACACATATATTGCCTTTAAAAGTGTGCATGCGTGAGAGTGAAAGTTTTGCTGTGTGTTTGTGTGTTTTTGCTCCTTTGATAAGTGTTCTTATTTTTCACCTCAAAGGTATTTGTGTTCTAGACGAGATAGGAAACGCAAATGGACTTTATTTTTCAAAGGACAAAAGATGGAAGGCTTTAGGAGCTGCGCTCTGTCTTAGCTGGACTGCTGTTGTGGAACTGTTTCCCTTCATGACATGGTGTAAACTCAGATTGCTTTGAATGCAGTTTACCGTTCTTAGAGGTGAGAAAGACAAACATTCCTTCAAAGAAAAAAGTAGGCATGTGTGCAAAACTCCATCTTCAAAGCAATTGCTGTCATTTTTTATTCTTTTAAAAATAAAAATGCAAAGAAAAGAATGACCAATATGAAAACATGTTGTACCTGAAAGCTGTTAATATGCTTCTGACTCATGAATACATGCAGTACTACAATGAATAGTATTTGTTTTTTTGTTTCTCCCTTGTTTTCTGAGTCTCTCTGTCCTTCTCTCTCTTCCCCACATGTTTGGAATGGCATATAACCATCATACTCTTTTGTTCCTGCAGTATATTGTGTGTGTACTGTGCATTGTGTGAACATTTCTATGTGCTAGGAATACCCAGATGATTTGCTACATTTGGCAAAATGTGCAGTATACAACCAGAGCACACTGAACAATACTATATCCCACAATGCAATGTGCTCATCTTGACTGTCCATTTTCAAGGTTGTGAAGCAATGCTTTATACAGGCACTCTAGCAGAGAAGGTCCCGCCTTCAATTAAAAACAAGCATTAATTATTACAGTCTAACATTTCTCTGGGGGAATCTGGAGTTTTATGAGGTATTTGCTTCTGTACTTGCCAACCTTTGCGTAAGCTGCTACTGCGTATGTGTTTATTTAACACAATTGGAGCTTAAGGAGAAAGAGGACTTGGTGTTGTATTACTAACAGCTGTCTGGAGGCATTGCAGATATTGTTGCTGAATGATATTGTTATGACTTTCCTTTGAGGAGCTTTAAGTACAGTATGGTACAGTATGCCAATGTTCTGAACATGCCTGTGTGACCAGCCTGCCAGACACAGTGCTGGAATGGGCGTGTCATTCCCTTGGTTCTCTCTCTGTTCATGTCTGTGTGTGTGCTGATAACAATGAGCGCCCTCTGCTGGAGGAAACTGCTTTATGTTCTAGTCTTTATTTTCAGATGCGCAGTCTCACCTTAACTGTTTCACAAATCACCATTTAGTTTCACTTGGTAGTTTAATACTGAATAATATGGGATAAATGATAAATAATATGGATGAATAATATGTATGTATTTATGTGCTCATGTCGTTTCTTTATAAAGGTCTTGTGTTGAATACAAAAGTGGGTTTAGCATCATGAAGGTCATGTATGTGGAAACAAATGAGATCTGAAAATCTCCAATAATGACGTGTTCTGTTCTTCACCCAAAGCTATCATTGTTTCATATGAAGTCATATGGACTACTTTTATGGTACTTGAATGTTTTTTTGTTTGTCATTTGTTTGACAGCACTGGATATAAAATCACACTAAACATCTTTGTGTTCTACAGAAAAACATACAGGTTAGCAGAGACATGAGGGGAGTAAATGACGAGAGTGATGTTTCACACAGTGTGTAAGTGTTTGTGAATGTAAGCACTCAGGCTCAGGGCAGCGGTTAGCAGAGACATGAGGGGAGTAAATGACGAGAGTGATGTTTCACACAGTGTGTAAGTGTTTGTGAGTGCACAGTGGTGTTCACTATATTTTTAATTTATTTTTAATTGATGACAAACAATATCTTATTGCTCCGTATTGTACAAGATCTCTCTGTTGTTCCTGTGCCTGCCTGAATAACTATCATTTAATAGCTCCCACCTCCATGCTTATGAAATGTTTTGAAAGTGTCTTCAGAGGTCCTGTCCACACCTGGGATCTCAGAGGTTTCTAAAGTGACCAGCTGTGATTGAGTGTTTTGGGGATAAATGCCTGCTGGTGAGGGGACGAAGAAGGACCCTCAATACCAACTGGTATTAGGTGAGTATAAATGAAATGGCAGTCCAGCATATTATATGTGGAAGAGACTCCCATCAGATTTCCTAAAGAAATATGCTGCTTTGAGGTGTTTGTGCAAACAGGTTTTCATCATTGTGTGTGTTTGTAATCCTGATATTCCATACGTTATGGTGGACAAATGCAAGTATAGTATACAGGTATAATAATACCAGTAAATTTTGACCTTGTGAGGACATTGTGTGGGGACAAGTCCTCAAGATGAAACAAGCTTATAAAAAATTATCTTTTTTGAAAATGTAAAATTTTAAGAGTAGAATTAGTGTAGGTGGATAGAAAATACAGTTTGTATAGTATAAAAACCATCAGGTCTATGGAATGTCCCCATAAAACATGGAAACCAACACGTGTGTTTGTGTGCTAGAGTTGATTGAAGATCGTGATGTCAGGGGGAGTTTATGTTTCTGATCTAGAACAGATTGACAGATTACAGCAGGTTAATCCAGTGTGTGTATCTCACCAGTACTGTAGGATGTTTATGAATGACTGGAGTACTATTTCATAGTTTCTGTTCAAATATCAAGGGTTGGAAATCCATCGTTTCACATTTTTCAGGTAAGTCTGATTTGCATGTATGAGATAAAACAATCACACTGTTTGCCTGTACATTGACTTTTTCCCCTTCTCCACACAGCATGTCTTTTCTGTCGTACCTGCGTTCTCCATGTTTGTCCTTCATTCAGACGTTGTTGTCGCTGCTGTTGTCATTGGTTTCTTTGTCGTCATCATACTGGTGCGTGGGTCGTCAGAAGGTGCCGAAGCCATTGTGCTCCCCCAGCCGCCGACTCAAGTGCACTCCGGTGCCCGGCATGTCGGACGGCTCGGCCCAGTTCTCTTGGGAAACAGGGGATGATCGCTTCATCTTCCCATCGTTCCATGCAGGGCTGTGGACAACCTGTGAGGAGAACATATACACTGATGCCTGGGGTGAGAGGTCACAGGGTTATAAAAACAACGACTGTCTTGATATTCATATACAAATGCAGCACAGAACATGCAGCAGTGTTATGAGATCAAAATAACAATTTCAGGCATTAACATTCTACTACATTTTTGAGCATCCTACTAAATCTTACAGTATTGTATCTGTGGCTTGGAGATGAACGGAGTTTGTTATGCCAGTGTGTTCAATTGCTGCTTAATCTACAGTGGCACAGTAAAACAAAGAAATTCGACTGTAGTTCTGCATGTGAGTTTGGGCTCTGAGTTGAATGTGTTAGGAAGACCACGAACAGCTTCCTGTGGATGTTTTCCTTGTTCAAGACACAAAAATGTCTATACAGTGAAATAAATGACTGTAGATGATCAACTGTTATGACTTTTGTGATATGTCATATTGTGATATGATAAATGTTCGCTTGTATAGAAATAGTTTCAGAAACAAGCAGGTGACAGTTTCAGTCTGTGACTTAAGCATCACTGAACATTCACACTGTTCAACGTCTTCTACAAAATTCTAGTAAGCAATGAATTCAAGATCACTTTTAAGTGTTCACTTGGATTAGATGTTTAAAGTTTGAGAATAATGACACCAGATACTGTCAGGATTTAAGCGTTTTTTTCTATCAGTTACCAGCAGATTAAACCATTTTTCTGAACATTAAAATTTATCATGACTGTGATGTGTGTGACTGTTTATCATGTGTATCTGAGTGTTTGTAGTGCTGAGTTTGAGAGAGACAGAGAGAGGTTGAGATATTCTTAAAAGAGGATTATTTCAGATGTTGTAGTTTTCATTCAGCTTTGAAATTAAACAGATGGACTCTAACAAAGATTGTTGACGGAAAGTGGAGCCAAAACCTGCCGTCATAAAAGCAAAAGGAGAACATATAAAATACAAAAAATTGAATATTTTTAATGCCACTTTTTTCTCAAATAGTTACACTGATTGTTCTCACTTTTGGACTTTTGAATTTTAATGTAGATGTGAATATGTATTAAAAACAGAACTTTTCCTTTTTCATTTTTAAAAAGTTTTACATATATGCGAGAATGTTGCCAAACAAAAAAAGACATTGTATTATGCATGCCAGGCCAGAGGATGGCAATGTCACTGTCACTGAACATGTTATATGCCTGTGCATGATGTCATTGTTTTAACAAATTTGTGTTTTTGTAGTTTACATAGAGATATACATACAGCCTCTAAAATGTAAAACCAGACAAGATGTGAAACTGATTCCAGTAATCTGGAAGCTGAAATAGTTTAGTTCAGCAGAGTTTAAGTGTCCCAGCTTTGGCTCATCCAATAGCATCGTGCAGAACCAGGACTATCGGGGAGATCGGGGAGGGTTTGAGAATCCTGTTTGATCAATCATCGTTTTTGCAGTTGTTTTGGGCAATTAGTGGTGCAGAAATGACACACTTCAGTTAATAAGAAACATGATTGATTGATTTGTTGAAATCAATAGACGAAAAGGTATTTTGTAAAACAGGAAAGATTTGAGTCAAATGTATTTGTGATAGTTTTACACTAGGACAGAAGAGTCTGATGTACACTGATGTAATTTAGTGACAACAAATGATGAAACAAAACTGCTGAAAAAAATACAAGAAAAAAACACTTTGATAAACATTCACTTCAAATATTGAAAAGAGAAATAGTCGATTATCTGTTTAATGTGTTTGTGTGTTTTGTTTCAGAGGAGAAGTGCCGTAGTTTCATGGCCCTGACACCTGCAGCAGAAAAAGGTAAAAACATACAAGAAAACAGCCACAGATCTGTTTCCATGGTGTCTTCAGTGTGTGAAGCAGAACTCTGTCCTCTGTGTGTGCAGGGATCCTGTGGCTCTGTGTTGGGATGGAGTTGTTGTACATTGGGCTCTTGTGTGTCAGTTCTGTTCTGTTGTTGCTGCAATTGGGTTTGTCTGCCTGGTTTCCACTCCAGCAGCGTTGGGGTCAGTTACTGAATGCGTTTGCTGCAGTCTGCACTGTTCTTGGAGGTAAGGCCCTAACCACACACACACACACAACACACACACACACACACACACACACACACACACACGCCGGCCTGTCTGTACATCCGTATACAATTTGTCTGTCTGCCTGGCTGTCTTTCAGGGCTGGTTGGGATGGTGGCTCATATGATGTACATGCAAGTTTTTCAGGTGACAATCTCTCACGGCCCTGAAGACTTCAGACCTCACAGCTATGGATACTCCTGGGCCTTTTAGTGAGTAACACAAAACACTTGATCTGCGTCTGCTGTTTTGTGTTCTGGGTCTGATGTTTTGTGTTCTACAATGGGTGTTTTGTGTTTTGCGTCTGTGAAATATGCAGTAGTTTTGGCAATGGTTACAACAAAAACATGCTAAAAAATTGTGTAATTTTTACATCTCAAACAAAGCAAAAAAAATTCAAATGGAACTTTTAATACCTGACAACCAAAAAAAAAACCTGTTGCACCTGCAATGCACTTATGTCTTGACAATACGCAACAGTGTTTTGTCTTCTGATATGTTGTTTCAACTGCTCAATATAGATCTTATAGAATTTAGGACACAAGTACTGCAATAGTTTTTTGTAAAAATGCTTTAAAACAAGTGATACAGAAATAAAAATGAAGTGACAATCTTTTTGTTTTTTTCCGGCTGGCAGGTGATGAAATCAGTTCTATGAAACACATACAACAATGATCAAATTTATCAGATATGGTTTCTCTTCTTCAAGCTGAGCTGGAGATGCATGAAATAAAGTACATAAATGTTTGGGAGAAGCATGTTCAATCATCTAATGATCACTGATCTGGAGAAGGGGACTCAAGGGGACTCAATAATCTGCAGATGCGTAATGTTGTTATAGGTTGGCTTGTAACTAGGGTCTCCTGAGTGTTTGGCTAGAGATGTCTGATAAATAAATCAACGTAAATGATGTTTCGTGTTCTTGACTCTGCAGTGTCGCCTGGGTTGCCTTCACCTGCTGCATGTCTTCTGGTGTTTCCACACTCAACAACTACACCAAGACCTTTCTGATGGTTGGACCAAAACACAAGAGTGTGTTTTACCCCTGCAAAAACTTCACCTACCCTCCACAGTCTCCTTTTCTCTCTCCTCTCTCTCCATATGTCTCCCCTTCCCTTCCACCTCCCCCCCCTTGCCCTGCCCCTCTCTCACCCTCTCTTTCTCTCCTGCAGACTCCCCTCCGCCCCCCCACCCCTCTCCTTCTGTCTCCTCTGAGTTTGACATCTCACTGCTCAGATGAGTTCAGCCCGCTCTGATCTCTGGGATCTTTTCTGTGTTCTTTGTGTCCTTTGTAAGTGCATCTCAATCGCTCCATTAATTTTATCTCATAAATTCATCAAATAAATTGAACTCTTATAAATATAAATGGAAATATAAGACATCACCTTAAGTCATATTTGAGTTTTAATATGTAAACATATTTCAATGTGTTATGACTGTTTATTCTTTCCAAATCTTCACACCGTTGTTCTCAGTTAGAAACTCTTAATATAAACGTATGTGAGCAATCCTCCAGTCTGTCCCTTTTGAATTTAAAGAACTTGTTTAAATGACTCTAGTTTGAAGTATATACACAGCACAGATTATAATTGCTGTCCACTCTTTTTTCCAACAGTTTAGGCAATGTTACATTTGTCACAATTTCTATATTTTGTCATTGAAATCAGTTCTATGAAACACATACAACAATGATCAAATTGATCAGATATGGTTTCTCTTCTTCAAACTGAGCTGGGGATGCATGAAATAAAGTTCTTAAATGTTTGGGAGAAGCATGTTCAATCAAGTCGATCAGTCAAGTCTTGAGTAAAATAAACCTCATTCCCTCCAGCCTCACCTCCACCTTACATCTAATGATCACTGATCTGGAGAAGGAGACTCAAGCCCTGGATTCAGTTACCTTCATCCTAATGAAGGACACGCAAAAGACTGAAAGCTGATTTCTTTCAAGTCTTATTATGCCTGTACTGACACTCAATAAAGCATCTGCAGATGCATAATGTTGTTATAGATTGGCCCATAACTAGGGTATCCTGAGTGTTTGGCTAAGATGATGTCTGCTAAATAAACCAATGTAAATTATGTTCCAGCCTTTTCAATGTCACTCTGTAATGATTACAAATGTTCATATCATTTATTTGCAGATTGTTATTATTACTTTTACTGACTAAAACTCATTTGCTCCAAGTCAGCAGGTCAGATATGTCCTTTCATCACTCTGAGTTTAGTGAAGTTATCGCCGTATTGTTTTCAAATCACCATCAGATGTTAAAACTGGACATGATAGACCGTGCAGTTTGTGGTGAAACGCATTGTCACATGATTACTCCCAATGTTTCCCCCTGATGGTATGTTTGTCTCTGTGACTTTGGCCTGCAAGTGATTAAATGTCAAATCATTGTGATGTAATGACATTTAACAGTGACCACCTGATAAAATACCCAAATCCCCTTAAAAGTTAGTAACACCTTATATAATATAATATATAAAATGAAAATCCACCGTTTCATAGTAGTGTCTCTAATGGAAAACCATATATATGAAGGTAACATGAATCCAAACAGACATATAAAGAATAATATTAAAATAAACAAAATCATAAAATGTTGTCAGATTGAGACATATGTTACTAAAATTGTTAAATTACAGAATTTAACATCATCTGTAAAACAGTCACAAATGCTACAAATGCTTACAAACAACAACATGAGAGGTTTTCTCTAACAAATGTTCAAACTTTATGAATATATTAGATGTACAAAGTCTAATCAATTTTTACATTTCTTTGTTTCTTGGAGATGAAAAGATACAAATTTAGTCCTTATGTGTATGAACGTTAAGTCAGTGTGTGTGTGTGTGTGTGTGTGTGTGTGTGTGTGTGTGTGTGTGTGTTCACGCTGTTTTCTTGCGCAGGATGAAGTAGGTTACACAGGAGATGAAGGTGAGACAAACAGAGATCCAGGCGAGGATGAAAGATGCACCGTACCAGCCATTCGTCTCATCTTTATGGAAAATGTCAGTGTAGATGGATGCTGCAATCACTATACACAACCCTGTGAGAAACACACACAGTGAGACACTGGAGCAAACACACCTACTGTACAACACACACAATGAGACACTGGAGCAAACACATCTACTGTACAACACACACAGTGAGACACTGGAGCAAACACACCTACTGTACAACACACACAATGAGACACTGGAGCAAACACATCTACTGTACAACACACACAGTGAGACACTGGAGCAAACACATCTACTGTACAACACACACTGTACAACACACACAATGAGACACTGGAGCAAACACATCTACTGTACAACACACACACTGAGACACTGGAGCAAACACATCTACTGTACAACACACACAGTGAGACACTGGAGCAAACACATCTACTGTACAACACACACAGTGAGACACTGGACACCTATGTACAAACACACCTACTGTACAACACACACACTGAGACACTGGAGCAAACACATCTACTGTACAACACACACACTGAGACACTGGAGCAAACACATCTACTGTACAACACACACACTGAGACACTGGAGCAAACACACCTACTGTACAACACACACACTGAGACACTGGAGCAAACACATCTACTGTACAACACACACAGTGAGACACTGGAGCAAACACACCTACTGTACAACACACACACTGAGACACTGGAGCAAACACATCTACTGTACAACACACACAGTGAGACACTGGAGCAAACACATCTACTGTACAACACACACACTGAGACACTGCAAACACACTACTGAGCAAACACACACATCTACTGTACAACACACACAGTGAGACACTGGACAGAGACACTGGGGCAAACACATCTACTGTACAACACACACAGTGAGACACTGGAGCAAACACACTATCTACTGTACAACACACACAGTGAGACACTGGAGCAAACACACAACACACACAGTGAGACACTACTGACACTGGAGCAAAACACACAATGAGACACTGGAGCAAACACACCTATCGTACAACACACACAGTGAGACACTGGAGCAAACACATCTACTGTACAACACACACACTGAGACACTGGAGCAAACACATCTACTGTACAACACACACACTGAGACACTGGAGCAAACACATCTACTGTACAACACACACACTGAGACACTGGAGCAAACACATCTACTGTACAACACACACACTGAGACACTGGAGCAAACAATTACAACACACACACTGAGACACTGGAGCAAACACATCTACTGTACAACACACACAGTGACACACTGGAACAAACACATCTACTGTACAACACACACACTGAGACACTGGAGCAAACACACCTACTGTACAACACACACACTGAGACACTGGAGCAAACACACCTACTGTACAACACACACAGTGAGACACTGGAGCAAACACACCTACTGTACAACACTAACACAGAGGCAAAACATAATTTCATCATTTTGTGTGAGTGTGTGTTCTTGTTTCGCTATCATTGTGGGGAGCCAGCAGGAAATTGATTTCTAAACATTCTAAATGATTCGTATTTAAAAACTGAAAAATGCAGTTTTCTGTGACGGGCAGGTTTAGGGTTAGGGGATAGAATATACAGTTTATAGAAAGCATAGAAACCTGTGTTTGTAAAAAGGGTTTGTGTGTGAGAGTGTGTGTGAGTGAGCTTACAGGCAAGCAGTTGAAAGGCTCCGGTAAACAGGAAGCGTTTTCCTTTAGGTAGTGTGTATAGCTGCGCAACAAACACAAACAGGCCCAGAATGCAGAAAATACATGAGAGTACAGAGGTCGCCTGCACCGCCTGCAGATATTCTGAAACAGCAGAAACACTGATCATGTTACAGACATGCACCACTGTAACTAATAAACAAAAGAACAAATAAACTATTAAACAGACACTAATCCAAATCTAAACCAGCAACTCCTTAGTCCACTAAAAAGAAAATTCCCCATAATTTACTCACCCTCAAGCCATCCCAGATGTATATGACTTTCTCTCTTCAGCTGAACACAGAGTTATATTAAATAATATCCTGGCTCTTCCCAGCTGTGTAATCCCATTAAATAGTGTCTGAGATTTTGATCACAAACAATATGTTTGTGAAAGAAAACAATATTTTGAGCTTATTGTTCCACCGATACATCATGTATCCATGTAAACAAACAGATCAGAGCGATAAATTCAAATACGGTGATAACACTGAACGCCATGTTGGGTGTGATGATTCCTACAGATAGGGTTACATTCACATATGATGTGTTGATTGCTAAATACACTCAAAATATTGTTTTGCTTCAGAAGACTTTTATTAACTCACTAGAGTCTGGAGTCTGGATTACTTTAATGATGAATGGTTGCTCTTTATGGAGCTTTAAAAGACACTGTTCAATGCCATTTTAAAGCTGGGAAGAGTCACAATATTACAACTCTAATTGTGTTCAGCTGAAGAAAGAACATCATTCATAACTAGGATGACATGAGGGTGAGTAAATTGAGAGAATTTTCATTTTTGGATTAACTATTCCTTTAAAAATAGCTCATAATTAAATTAAGAAATAACAGTAAGTGATGTGAGCAGTAAAGAATATTTGAAATATTTTATGTTTGATGTTGGCTAGACTTCAGATAAGCGACACTGAAAATCAGCCGTTTGTTACTTAAATGCTCTGTGGTTGATCATAGCTCAATTTCAGTCAACAAGTCAAAATAAATTTCTGACATCCGACAATTTTTCTGTCTCTAAATTCAAAGTAACGCATGATGCAATTGACAGTAGATTTAATATTATTTATATCATACTATGGGAATACAGATTTTAGACCAATGAGGTTTCTCTTAAGGCGGAGCTAGCCAACACAATGCAACAGATATGAAAGTCAGGTTAACATGGAAGAGATTAGCATTTCACAAACCTTGAGGATAATATGGAGGAATCTGAGTGTAGTTCCACTTCCCACCAATCAAAACCCAACGAGCCCAAATATCAGTGGACGATAGATCAGTCATCCACCAGGCCTGCACACAGACACACACATACACAATGAAAAACAAATACACAGGCCCTACAACATGCCATAGACAGTTTCCAGTTTAGCAATAAATGAAGCCCCTCCCCAACATCACCCTG